>JASANG010001602.1:0-137568 GCA_030248215.1 Enoplolaimus lenunculus
TATTTTTTTTTCTCGCGTTAAAGCTTATAATTTACCGAAAAAAATTATATTTTCTTGCCCAAAATTTGAACTTTTATGCCAAAAATACAATTTTCTGGCAAAATTTATATTTTCTGAACCGAAATGTTTAAATTACGCAAACCAAAAATTGAATATTCTGTGAAAATTTCAATTTTTGTGTTCAAATTTGAATATCTCGCCGAAATGGGGGGCCCCCGCCAAAATTTACATACTCCCGCCGGAATACGATTTTCCCGCCATCCTCCAAAATTCGAATTTTTCCCGCCACATATTCGAGCCCTTCGCGCTCAAAAATTTGAAAAAATCTGTGTCCTGAGGGTGTCTCCCACACAAATACATTGTATATTATATATGTTTTCAAACATTTAAACGTTCTGCACAGTGTTAGTGCAAAATAAGATTTGTCCGGATAGGATCTCCGCGAAACTCTATGATATCCGCGACCATCTAAAACACTATTTTAGGATATATAAAGAGTTTCGATAAAACATAAACCGGACTAGATACTTATTTTGCTTGAAGAGGGTACATTTTGTGTTCGAAGTGCGTATGGTAATGTGTTATCGACATAATATAATTGTTGTATTTACAAAATTTTACTAAAATTTATTCGTAAAAACAAAAATTACAAGTAGCAAAAATCTAAAATTTTATAGTTTAAATTGATTTGTTAAATTTTAACTTGGTTTAAAAATGTACATAAATTTGCATAAAAGTTTTCAATTTTTTAGTAAATGAATCTTTGTGCTGGAACACGGTTTTCTGGCCGCAGCTGCGCGTGTATACGTATTACCTCGGTTATTTTGCGCTGCTAAGTGACCGGTATAACAGAACCGAAAGCCAGCGTTGAAATTCTTAAATCATTGGCGCAGACGTTGAAACTCTCTTAAATCATTGGCGCAGACAGTGGCGGATCCAGGATCTCAAAATGGGGGGGCAAAATTTCACAGGTAATAAACTTCTTTTTGACCCATACTGTAGTGACCCAAATAAGAGGGGGTCCCCATTTTGAGTCCCAATTAATAGGAGTCCGTATCCCTAATAAGAATCCGTAAGCGGGCAGAGTCCTTAAACCCTTGTTTAGAGTCCATAAATGTCTATTATTCCTAATTGTATTAATTTTTGTCGAGATGCTGTTGGGGGGGCCACGGCCGGGGTGCCCCCCCGTGGATCTGCCACTGGGCGAAGAAGTTGCAAATCTACGTTCACATTTCAGCGAACCTGTTATACACGAAACGTCTGAATATAACAATTTGACCGTTGAGTGACTGCGGACATTTCAAAGCGAGGATTCAATGGGCGAGAGCTATTAAATAAATAATTGAAAACTTTTATGCAATATATACATTTTAAAACGCAGTTAAAATTTAACAAATCAATTTAAACTATAAAATTTTAATTTTTTTGTTTTGTCTTGTGATATTTGAATAAATTTTAGTAAAATTTTGCTAAATTGCAACAATATATTATGTCGATAACACATTACCATACGTGCACTTCGAACACAAAATGCACCCTCTTCAAGCAAAATAAGTATCTAGTCCGGTTTATGTTTTATCGAAACTCTTTATATCCTAAAATAGTGTTTTAGATGGTCGCGGACATCATAGAGTTTCGCGGAATCTCTATTCGGACAAGACTATTTTGCGCTAACACTGTCTAGAACGTTTAAATGTTTGAAAACAGTGTAATGTACAATATATTTGTGTGTCAGACACCCTGGGGACACCAATTTTTTCAAATTTTGGCGCGAAATTCAAATTGTGGCGGGAAAATTCAAATTTTGGAGGATGGCGGGAAAATCAAATTTCGGCGGGATTATGTAAATTTTGGCGGGAAATTCAAATTTCGGCGAGATATTCAAATTTGAACACAAAAATTGAAATTTTGGCGGGATATTCAATTTTTGGTTCGTAATTAACATTTCGGTTAGAAAATATAAATTTTGGCCAGAAAATAAATTTTGGCGTGAAGTTCAAATTTTGGCGAGAAAATATAATTTTTCGGTAAATTATAACTTTAACGCGAGAAAAAGCCTACTGCCAAAATACTTTGCTATTTTTCGTCGTGTTCTGAGAATAACATGCAAAAAACAAAACAACGCGGCGGTAAATTAGTTATCTTATTTAGCTATTTCCTACGACAATTTTTCAGGCTGTAACGATAGCCCGACAGATTGCGCAACTCTATATTTAATATTAACTGTTGGAAAGGCTCGATATTTTATTTTTTGGTTAAACTATTCTGGTTCGACAAATTGTCACCACTTTGCGATTTACTAAAGGTTTCAAATGCATCGCCAATCAGATTGGAACGAAGCATATTCCTACGCCTAAGCCTATTAAGCGCAAGCCTAAGCTTAAGCGGAAGAATGAGAGTATTCCTAAGCCGAAGTCTAAGCCTAAGCCAAGCAAAAAAATTAGTCTTAAAGTTTAAGCTTACTCTTTTCTAGTCCCACAGAAAAACGTTCCGCCCCTGATCTTTACATGGGCCAGCCCAAACATTTTTTACTCATAATTTTACAGTGTTCAGGAAAACGGTGCGCAACCCGTGCGTACCTGATCGTATCAGTTGGTAAATACGGGTTAGTTTATCAATTTTAAGCATATCTATGGTTGAAGGTAAACATTTACATAGCGCTGGTATGTGTTTATCGTGTTTCATAGACTGCTGAGAACATTAGTGAAAACTGTGGTTTTCAATAATTGTTCAAATTAGAATAGTAATATAATGCTTATATCGGCAAACACGAAGTTCTACCACGTGTCCAAGATTTTCTGGTGCCGGTAAATAGCTGGTAACAAGTACAGTTTTACAAAATTTCGTGTTAAGTTTAAAATCCAATACCCGGATTCGGCTCTGCTTACGACATGGGATCGCTGTGAACTGATTGCGTACAGGGGCACGTGCTTGTTTTGACTATTAACCGCTGCGATAATATCGTCTGTAACACTTGGTGATCCTGCCTAACACTGTAAGTATGAGTGCCGCCATCTTGGCAAGCAAGCGACCATGGCGTCTGGAGGTGCAGCACCTGGCGTGGGGTTTAGAGGCGAGAAGCGATCCGTGGTTTTTGGTCATTATTTACAATCTGTATAAAATAATTAAATAGAATTATTCCACTGTAGTAATAGCTAGGAATTAATTTCCTGTGGTGGATATAATAAATATACCGAATTATTTCATTGTAGTGATAGTTTGCAAACAATTACCTGTGGTAAATATATATAAATACATCGAATTTATTTCATTGTATTAAAGCGGGATTTACGGTGTAACCTTGGCAGGTGCGTCACGGTTTGTGTCATGTTGATTCGACGTCAACGTTAACATTCGGGTTCTTATAGCGGGTCAACAGACACAACAAGAATGACATATGACATTAGATTACGTACCTCCGCTCTCAAGTGATCAATGTGTACAAGGGACGGCATGTCACGTGATGCTGTGGGACATTTTTGGGGATATCATATGATATTCCATATTTGAGCGAATATAATATGATATTCAGTGTTACAGCGTAATTTTTGAGTGTTAATAAATGAATGGAAAGTTGAACGGCAGAGGTACAGATGTGCTTTAAAAACTAAAAATACATGCTTGCAAAACGTTTCTGGCACAAAATCGCTTACAACTGCAACTTCAGAATTCAAAAATTCAAATTTCACATTCTAGTATTGTTACCTCAAGCATGCAGACACTTGAAAATATATCATATGTTATTCGCAGACAACACCTCCAATATCATATGATATTAAAGAACAAAAGGTGACCCACACATGATAATTGCAGACTAATACGAATTTTTGAACATGATATGGGGTCTACAAGCAGACACAATGTTACACAATAGTCTAATCGGGACAAAACGTGTCCCAAGCTGCTTCGTTTACGGTGTGAACCCCGCATAATAGCTTGTAAAATAACTGCATGTGGTGGATATATAATAAATACATCGAATTATTGTGTTGCATTAATAGCTTTCAAATAATTGTCAGTTGTGGCTAGATAATAAATTCATCTAATTATTCCACTGTACTAATAAATCTTATAAAATCAAAGCTTAAGTTTCCAAACTAAATGCCAAGAGGTGCATTCACAAATGTCTGATAAAGGCGGGCATATAATTTAACGAAAATGCGGCACTCAAGGCGTCGCTCAGTATATGAGGACGTACATAAAGAAATCTAGAAATGAGCCACCGAAGGCGCCATTAAATTGAGATATAAAAAGGAAATATTTAGTAGAAATAATGGAGCCCGTATCAGTATACATTGCATAGTTTCGTTCTTTTCTTTGTGGCATTAGCTGGTTGTTGGATCACCACGGACCAGAACGCGCATGAAATGAATTAGGTCGGATTAAAATTATATGTGATAATTCACTAAAAACTTAGGACCGAAGCGGAGAAAGTACCAAAAGCAATTTTATAGCATTTCTTCCTGATGCAAAAGTATCGCTTTTTGGTTCAATTCAGACAAACAGTAGCGGTTGGTGGCAGCCGATTATTCTACGGCCATTTATTGCAACTTTCGTTTAATAAACCGTATTAATATATATTTATACAGACGTAAACAGATCGGTTACTACTCAGTATCAATTATGAAAATGGGCCACTAAGTTTATTTTATTGTATGTAAACATTTGCATTGGGTTTGTATTTCATTCGGAAAACTTACAATTCTCAGGAGCTTATTATTAGCAAATTTTCTTTGACAGCTTTTCATATTAATGATACGTCAGTTTTGAATGTCGCTATATATTCTATAATATACATCTGTGCAAGTTCCGCAACCAGAACTATTTAAAACACAACCTGTGTTACAGTAGTAATCGTAAATCTTGAAAAACTATCTGGCACGTTGAGTTTTATAGTGCGTTTGATCATACATGATAACTGCTAAAAACCAGTACAAAAATTTGTTGCAATAAACAGATTTACGCACGCAAATGGTTTTAAAGGTAATATTCCCATTTAGTCAGGATGTATTTTATGGCCGTTGTGCGCTACAGAACGCAGAAAGCACTGCTGCTGTTGTTTTGCTAGCAAAATTTAATTCAAGCATTCGATTGCAATTTGTGAACTACAACCGTTGCAAGGAACCTGGATTTTTAATTGAATTGTTCGATTTATTGGCCCGTTTCTTAAACCAGTCGTTGACTCTATTACCAGTTCCTGCTGAGTTGTGGAATATAGAACGTCAACTTGTGGAATCAGGTCAACTTAACATAACATCCACATTTCTTCACTTAAGCGCTGAGCGATGTCAAACCTTCCGGTGTGTTTTTCCGATGCATATAACCAAAAATTACTACGTTGTTAATCCACGCCCGGTGGTGTATACATATGTTAGCTTGTTCCTTCCATTCCAAACTTCAGTATGGCTACTAGGCATGTTTATCGTGCTATCGACAGTAGCACTGATACTATTTGCTAAATCGGCCAGAATGCACTCACTGCACAACCTCAGCAATCGCAAGCGATGTGCAAATCGCAATGCTTTCAATTTTAAACAATGCTACAAAGTGGTCAGCGTTATAGAAACTGTGTGGTACAACTTGCATTTTCGTCAACGTCATAGACCGATTTGGCAAGTGTTGGGCGTAAATTCGTTTATACTTTGCTGGTCGTTTGTTGCTGAAATTTTGCTAATATGGTATCGAACGGTGCTTATGCGAAACTTTTCACCAACACCACAATTTCGTCATCAGCTGACGAGTTTGGAACAGTTCGATGTTGCAATGACGCAATATCGTTACGAATTTGTGACGTATTCGTCATTTTATTGGAAAATCAACTTTTCATCGAAACAGTTGTTGGATCAGTATGTAAGAAATAATCAGGTCAAGTTTATCGACGTCATTTCGGATCGAATGCGTTATATTGGCAAGAATCCTGGTTCGTTTACAATAACTTGGGGTTACGAATCGCCATATTTGCGAAATTATCCACAGTTGGTTGTTGAACAAACTACCGATAGTCCGTTTTCGTTTCGGTCAATGTTGTCCAATCGCGGCGGTGAGCCATTCATTGCGCAACAGTTAGACAAGGTAGGTTCAGCTGCTGTGTTTTCGACAAAATCAACTTCGAAGTTGACGTACTTATTTAGTTTTGAGGTTTTGTTTAAACATCGAACATTATAAAGTTTTGCCGTTTTCGTTTATTTGCTATTATGGAAAATCGACCCATGACTGAGTGAATATAGTTGCTTTTTGGTTTATTGTTTACCACACAATGGCTGGGCTTGTGAAATCTTACTTATGTATTTACTTAAGTTACTTAAGTCGACTACTTAAGTAAATACTTAACTTTTCGAACAAAAACAGATCAATAGCAAACGTGAGCCACTGTCATAACAAAATAGCAATGTTTCTGCTTTATACTAAAGAGACAACATGTATCTACAGCTTCAGTTAGAACAAGGTTAGTATGCCTGGGATGCTAATCTGCAAATCTGCAATACGTCAAATTTAGTCAGCGACTTAAGTATTTATTTAACTTAAGTAAGCTTTTAACAACGACAAAATGATTAAGTAATTGCTCAGCACGTAGTTAAGCCCTTAGTCGTATAGATACTAAGAATTTTTTCATTAACCCTTTCTCACATGAATATTTTCAATTTCATATGAGATGTAATTTCAAGGTAAGATTCGATCCTCAGTCTCACGGGTGGGAGGCGCTTACGATGACCACTGAGCTATAGGAGCTTGACGCTCGCGCCCGAGTAGGCTCTCACGTCTTGTGGAGATTTTGCACTGCGCATATATGTTATAAATGTTAAACACTGCTCACAGTGTGTGTATTGCTCGTACATTATTGTATTTAGTTGCTCATAGTATACTCTATGAGTGAAAGGGTTAAGTAGGGTTTCAGAAACCCAGCCATTATGAGCAATTGTTAAGGGTTTACGTTTGTTGCTACAATTATTCACCATTATGCAAAAAACATTATTGAATTCTCTCCGTGTCAATAGAACAGCCAAATAAATCTGCTGGTATTCCTATATAAGGAAACAATCAATACTTTAGGTATCACTGTTGACGCAGCAACATGGCTTACTGAATGCGATTGCGTATAAATATAATCTTCAAAACTTGGCAAGTGACTACACAACCAGGTCAAGAACAGAAGAATGGAAATCGAACAAGCCATCAGCTCGAACTTTAGAAACATATTTTCACATTCGAAATCTGTTTTGTATTTGCTTTCTTATTCATTTATTAGCGTTTGCTGTTGAACGATTCAACACCCCATTGTATGCTGTATACTTAAATGACTCCAGGACCAAATAAATTAAGTTTGAAACTTTAAAGCGTACTTGAATTTTGAATATACATTTCTAAGTATAACATTGTATTATCGCTCAAGCTATTGACACAAGACAAACAACGTTTAATTCAACGGATAGATGCAATACCGGATATATCAGTAACGTAGGGTGGCAAAGGGCGGGATGAAAACAAATAACAGTCCGTAACAAAATAACAGGGGGTACCCTTTGGATAGGCCAAATAAATATCAGTCCCCCTCTTATTCGGGTCACTACAGTGCTTACGTAGAGAAAAAGAAATGTTCCGTTGAACTATAACCTACCCTGTTCAATACATATACAAAACTTTCATACGATTTTAAGCTTTTAAAGCTCAATTATGACTGTTGCGAAAAAACACAACTGATCCTTGCCAGAATTAACCAAAAATTTTATTGCTAATACTGTAGCTGCGTAATAAAGATAGCCTACTTAATCTATTTGAAGACTTAAATTTAACCAGACAACGCTGCGATAGCGTTTAATAAATCTGGTTGAAACATCGCAATCAAACTTTGGACATAAAACACAACCGTAGTTTGTATTTTAATACTGAACTGGCATCTTTAAAAGCGACAAACATTACAAAATATTGAGGTACATCTAACTGCAATCCGTCACACCTAAAATAGGATAGCCTGTTGTACCGTTCAAATTTGAGTATAAAGTAAGAATAAGCGTAGGTTCCCGTTTAAAATTTTTTGTGTCAGGTTTTAATAAATTAAAACAGAGCCTTGTGGGTGCGCTATATGTTTGTTGACGTCCGTCGCCGTCCGTCACTGTATTGCACCGTCCGTCACTGTATAGCGCCGTTCGTCACTTTACGTTATCATACGCGTGTAATTTGCTTACGACAACTCACGGTGACGGACAACGCCGGACGATGACGGACGGTGCCGCACGACGAGTATAGCGCCATCCTTAAACCGGTCATTAAACTAAACGGGCATTGCAGAATATTAGAAAATTAGAAAATTAAAAAATCAAAAATCTATAATTCAAACAGTATCAAGCATTATATCTAGTCAAAGGTCCTAAATCTGTTATGTCAGTCACACGTTACGGTACGTTTGCTTTGCATTGAAAAATGTCCAAGCGTTTCATGAAAGGCTATGTTGTCCGCGGACAGTCGGCTAGCTTATGATATATGTCCGTTTATATGTCTCTAGCTAGTTGCGGACAAAATTTCGTTGGCTGAAACTGTATCCGCACACTAAGAGTTAAGAGTATTAGACACCCCATTTTAATACCGAATGTTTGCTGTATTGTGTTTAAAAAAGAGAAACTCCGTAAATATGCCTGTCTTAACTGGGGCACTGCTGTCATACACTGAAACATAAATCCCTGACCAGGGATCGAATCAGCTAGTAGGCGACACTATACAAGGCGTGTAGTTCAATCCAAACTTTCGCCAACATCACAGGATATTTTGGTGAGCCCTAAGTGTCAGCTGGTTCATGGTTTGCTGATTATTGGTTAGCTAAACTTCACTTTGGTATCGTGAGGTACATCAGCGCAATTTTTCATTAACACCATAGCTGATGTATTGTTTGAAAAAATTGAGTTTAAATTTTCAGAATGTACTATCATGGAGTAGTTAATATTTAGGCCTAATGTTTCATTTCGATTTCTTTTTTTTCTGATATGGACCGCTTTTTCTGCGTCGTTGTTGTGGTACTTATATAACAGTTCGGCACGTTTGATGCATGGTTACACTGTAGCCGTGTGTTAGAGTGGGACTTTACATGCGAGTACCCGCGGGTAAACGCGGGACGGGTATAAAATTTCCACCGCGGGTATACGCGCGGGTAAAGATTTGTATCAAGCGAGTAAAAAGTTGACAGTTTTTACCTGCGCCAAGGGTTTAAGAGGTAAAGTGTAAAACATAATATAGTATTAACTAAGCTAGTCAGTTAGCGTTGAAAAAGCAAAAGTTCTGTGCTTTAGTTTAGTTTGAAATTTTGTTGTTTCTAGCACGCTTTCATGAGTAAAATTAATTCGACTTATAACGCAAAACTTCATTAAAGTGCAATTCACTAGCGATCTTTAAAATATTGGATTAACTTCAGAAAGGGTAAAAGGTAGGTCGTGGTATGAAAGTTTTTATTTGCCTGGGTGAAGCACGAGTTGGGTAAAAAATGCTTACCCACATTCCATTCTGGCGTGCATTATTTGTGCCTCAAATACGCCGCAGATTAACACACCTTAGGGATGCATCAACTGTGTGGAACTGTAATACTTCAAAAACATGGCGACTGTAGCTGGGCCTTTGTGAGTCTTGGAACAATTACTGCAAATATAAGTAAGTTTCTATTGCTGCCCTTTACACAACTTACCGATCGAATAACTTTATATAAAATTAGTCTAAATTATGTATTTTTTATTATTTGTCTCAAAATACAGTATTTACTAATTAGCACATGCCAGCGCAATGTTTTTGGTGTACCTGTTTGCAACCGCATGTAGCGTTAAAATATCGGCCAACAGGCTGTGTACCATGAACTCTGGGCACATCTTTGGATTTTAATCTTTCACGGAATGCGTATGTTTTGCAAACATTGCACCAGTATCACTGTAATGACTCGATTATAAGAAGGGACGGACTGATATTTATTTTGCATCTGTCGATTGTCATCTGTTCGCGCTGTTACAGACGGGAATTTTTTTATTCGCTTCATTTTTAGTTGGACCCATCACCCGTCTTTTTATATTCTTTCTTTTGGTAGAATGTCGACTTGTTCCGAAACGATCTGTTTATTGCTAAGTGAAAACGTAATCCTACACCTAACCAAAAAATGTCTAACACCCAACGCCTATTTTTTTGCAGTCTCACCCGCAAATGCCACGGCCCTGGGCCTAAGCTGGTATTAATTTTGTCTCAAAACGGGCACCCCTTGTATTACCACCCTTTTATTATAGGGTCACAACAGTAACGTGTAAAACAACACAAGAATAAACCTTACCGTGGTCCGGTTCAAGTTAATATCAAAAGAATTGCAATATTCAGTTTAACCTATAATTCACAGGGTATATCAGTTTTATGTGTTATATTCGACAAACCGTATTTCCGGCAACTTCTAGGTTTGTATAGGAATTTATAATACATTTTGTATTCATGGTTGATATATTTTGACTGTAGGGTATGTATAAAATTTAGTCTTGTAACGGTGTTTGTTAGCATTCTTTGTTTCAAACTAATCACAACGATTGTTAATGGCAAACGATTACCCAGTGGTTTTGTTCTCATACTTATTTGAGATGGCCGCAGGCATCAAAATCGGCTTTACTCATAAATGCTTCGGTTTAAATGAATGTTTTCATTAAACTCAGACTGTTGCCTTACCTTCGGCTCAGAATCTTACATTTGCGCGCAATTGTGTTGATTCTAAACGGTAATAAATTTACACGACTTACATGACAAATCAAACAAATTTGTTCGTTGTTTTGAAGAAGCTGAAGGTCTTGTCGGTATGTGTTTTTGTTCTAACGTTAAATTTCAATTTAGATAATGAATTCTTGAAATCGTTTTTAAGTCATGTGCTACTCGCTTGCGACAAAACCTTCAACCTACAGATAATTTGGTTACACTCTCCACGAGGGATACGTTTTGTAAACCCGTGCTCTCTAAAAACTTAAACATAAATTACAGCTTAACTAAGCGTGAAAATCAGTTTAAGTAAAACTTAAATGGCTGGACAGATTAATTAAACTAGAATTTTAAGTTTTACTTAAACGCACGTGTTTTTAAGTTTAACACTAGTTTTAGTAAACTTATTTTTCGTTTAAATAACAAGTGTAGTCGTGTATCTAAGCGTTCATTAAGTTTAGCTTAAACTGAAAATATGTAAGATTTTAAATGAATTTAAGAGTAAAGTTACCTGTTAGCTTAGTTAATCCAGAAAGTCATTTTATATAATACTTGTGGATTAGCATAAGCTTAAATCAAGTTAGTTTAAACTTTTAGAGAGTGAGAGTGACCTCTGTGTGAAATTAGAAAAATATGTTGTCGTCAGCGTGTTAAACGTACAGATTGCGCTGTACAGGAAGGTGAGAAATTGGGAACTGTAGCGCCCTGGAAGCCTTCTTTCAAATCGCCAGTAATATAGCACCTCTCGCACGTCTACAGTACTTAGAACGCTATATAGGAGATGTGGCTGGGATCCAGATGGTTGGCAACCTTTGCAATCCGTAGTCCGTTTGGGCATGTTCGCGTTGCCTAAAAATTTCGACATCGCTTTGACAGTCGAGATAATATATTTTTAACCAACGACTTGCTTTGACTCGTGTAAAAGATCACAGGCGGTGGAACATTTTTCTGCGGGACTGCCATAGAGTAAGCTTAATGCTTATACTATTGTTACGGCCTTGTTCTATACATTGGCTCTTGTTAAAATTATCAGTAGCTATGTTCGATAACTTCATAAGCCAAACGTAATACACAGATTAAAGTTTTATTCGTTTTAATCATTGAAACACGATAGTGTTTACAATATATGTTTCAACCATCGAGAATGCACGCTTTTTGAAAGTTTTGCAGAATGTTCTCTGCAGGAAAGCAGAGCTGGAATGAGGTAACTTGCGTATAGAATATCCAAATTAGCCGCTTCGGCACCATACACAAATTGGACAGCTAAACGTCTCATTTAAGTTGTTATTAAAAGTTTGATTTTTGTAATTTTTCGAAAAAATTGTATTACAAATATGTAATTACTATAGCTAGTCGATATTATTGTGTGATGCTAATGACACCGTGCAATAGATTATGTGTCACTGCGATGTTTGTACTACTGAAATTGCTAACTAAGACAGTAATATTTTGTAATAACCTCTCATGCATTATAGCTTAGAACAGGCTGCTTTTTGGTGGATTGCAAGGGAGCAAGTGTACGCTTTAGACTTATATTTTATTTCGACTTAGGCGTACGCTTAGGAGTAGACTTAGCATAAAACCTCACAGTATCCCATGTAAAAGAAAGAAACTAGGTAAAAGTGCCCCTAGAAGGGACAGATTGTGATATGTTTCGTTTGAAGCATGTAAAAGAGTTTAAACAAGGGTTAGTTAGACCATAGATCAGTAGGTAATGCTTATAATATTAGCTTCATAACTTCTATGAAAATAGTTGTCATCTATATCTTTGACGGCTGTCTTTCAGTGTTAACACGCTTGCAGTCAGTGAAACAAGAAACATATGGGCCCAGCGGACATCACCTATTAGCTTAATTTTAGCGTTTGTTGGGTTTTACAATGTTCAGTTTATAAGTGATCTAATCTAGCATTCTTCATTGGAAGAGGATATTTTTTGAGTTTTAAAATATTATGTTTCTAAAACTTGATTAGTAAATATTTCAATATTGCAAGATTACAAATTGCGTCTATTGATTATCGAATAAAAAATGTCACGCATACGTGCTCGACTCAATTTATAGCTTAACAGATGAAAGTTCGTTGGGCCCATATGTTTCTTGTTTCACTGACCGCACGCGTGTTAACACTGAAAAACAGCCGTCAAAGATATAGATGACAACTATTTTCATAGAAGTTATGGAGCTAATATTATAAGCATTACCTACTGATCTATGGTCTAACTAACCCTTGTTTAAACTCTTTTACATGCTTCAAACGAAACATATCACAATCTTTCCCTTCTAGGGGCACTTTTACCTAGTAATATTTTTGTTTTCTCTTTCTTCAAACAAATGCAATGTTTCAAGTTAAAAAATGAAAACAATAACAACAAATCGTCGCTGGTTATTGTCAAAAGCGAAATTTTATGCTCGCGATTAAAGGAAAACTTTTCAATAGCCCAAGGCTAAAATATGGTAAATTAATTAATTATCTGGGGTATTTAATAAAAATTTGTGTTAAACAATAACGTAAAACAAACAAGTTGTTAATATTGTAGTTTTGGTTTCACATTGCGTAAAAACATTGTGACGCATTTGCAACTAACCTGTATTCTAGACCTGTATTCTCAAATGTGTGCCGAAATTATCGCTAGTTGGTGATAGGTCATTGTAACCTTTAAACCAGTTAATGGCGACTAGAACTTAAGCGTTTTTTTCGCGTTTGATTTCCCTTGCTTCTGTGGCCCATTTTGAAATCAGCATATAGCTAACTCACTAGTGATATGTGCTATACGTTTGTGACAATATGAGCCCTATTATTCTCTGTATAAGTGCTATAGGCATCCAAGCCTGTCGGTGCTTGTGAATTCAAGCAATTTCGTACCTATCAAAATATGCTTATTGTTTCACCAAATAATACTTTTTTATGTTTTTGTGAGCGTATTATCTAGTCAACATTTTTTGAACCTGCTACCATACCGTAATTATGGTGATTCGGTCGAGTAGAATGGAATTAAATTAGGTACATGATAATTATTCGCGTTATATGCAGATGATGCCAGAAACATTATTCAACCGAGCGAAAATATTCATTAGAGTTAATGATACAAAGAAATTGAACTATTTTAGCAATGATACTTATTTTCGAGTGGCTGAAATCAAAGATAGAGTAAGCTGAATTCCGTAGTTTATAGTTCGAATGATTTTAAAAACAAATTTTGAAAGAATAAGGGTGATACTATAGTTTTTCAGGATTTTAACGCTATACTGGTGCCATTTGATGCCACCCGGCGTCATTCAGCATCGAATGCTATTCGCCGTACGACGTCGAACGACATCGCATGCCAAATTATAAAAATGTTTTACTTTCGACGAAGCCGCAACCGCGGACCACTCTAAACCGACTGACCAGATCGTAATAGACTCGTAAAAATAGTGATTATGAATTTAATTGAGAGTTAATCATTTAAAAGACTTAAAACATAAAACGGGTTATATTTTTTGAGCTTCATAATGAAGTATATGTCGTAGGCTCTGGTATTTAGGCCAATTACCAATTGGCCTCATAAAAATAGAGATTATAGTATTTAATTGGAAAGTTCACCATTTAGAACACAGAAAACATAAAACGGTTTATATATTTTTGAGCTTCATAATGAAATATATGTCACAGGCGAATCTGCTATTCGAAGCAAATAGCAGTTTGGCCTGGACCGAATTGCGGCTGTGACATGTCGCAAAACAACAGTAATGTAAGGCCAACGCTGATTGGTTAAAACGATGACAAGATTTTTTAATACGCTATAATCATTTAAAGTTAGAGAACATTGGTAAATACTGCTTTTAGGCGAGATACGGTATGTTGCGAATAGGTGCGAAATAGGAAAGGTCCCCATTTAAATTAAACTCCAAAAATATAAATTGCCGAATATTGTACGGGAAGAAAATTATACAATTAAACGCTATTTCACAGTTCTACTACTACAGGCTATATTTTACAATTTGTTTAGAATTGGTTGTGTTATGATGACCAGTCCGAGGTGTAACAGGAATCATTTTGATGCTTCTTGTAAGAAAACCTGTTCTAAGTTCCTATCAGCTGCGTTGCTTACTTAATACGCTGTCTTTGTGCGTTTTGCATGCTAAGTTTTGACATTAAACATCTTTTTCCAGATCTCAAAAACTAACCTTTGGTGCTTGCCATTTGCTTTTCTCTACACCACGCCAGTAGCAAGCTCAATTTGCTAGGGGAACTAAAAATTTTGTAGGATGGGCAAACAAGGTATTTCGTTGACTTTACAACTAAGGTTGGGGGCAAAAAATTTTTTCAGGAGGGCCAAGCTTTCCCTGGCGCCGACGTCCCTTTGGCTACGATCCCACTGCACACTTTCGCATAAGCCTCAGCCTATTCTGTTAAATCCCGTCATTTGTGGGGAAACATTTTGTGGGAGGCAATGAACAAGTTGCATATGCTGTTTTTTGCACCGACACTGCAAATTGAACGCCAAGTTGGACTTAAAAGTGTAATTTATAAAACACAAACTTGTGTAAAATTACACGAGTCATCAAAAATTAATCCGTACTTCTATTTGCTTTAAACTCGACATTTCTGTAAATGATTCCGCCACCCCTGGTGTTTCGTAGACTAAAACTTATTTTTGGTTTGCGCATTCACAATGCAGGTCACGCAACGAAATTCGCGACAGAAAACTTTGCCAAACCGGATGAAAAAATATTGGCAAGTTTATTAATAGACCTCCATATTTGACGTCCGTGTCTGTCTTATATACTATCAGTGTCAACATTTTAAGGTCAAACTCGAAAACATAAACATATAATTCCTTGTTCAAAAATAGTCACATCTGATATGTCAGGTAAAAGCATTTTAAAACTATACATATATATTGTTCTTTTATCATCCGCTATAAATATGTTTTGAAATCTTAAAATTGTAAGGGGGCAGTGAATATTAATCCTATAATATCTCGCATCTTCTATGTTTTTGAGGAACCATTCAATGACTGTGTAAATACCGTTTCGATAAAGCTGACAGGTGGTTGAGCTATCAACGCTGTCGTTAAGTCAGTTGCGGTTCAAAAAAATATGTCAAAACGGCCGCACCACATAAGACAGTGAAAAAGTTCGCGAGCGAGGTCAACGAAAGTTAAACGCAATTTTAGTACACTTAAATGTAATACTAAATTTCGGTTTTTAATAAATATTTGGAAGCCAAAGTGTGGCTGGCATCTCAGATCCAGCAATACAACAAGTGTCTCTTAAAATAACACTGCGCGTGTTGTCAAGTTTGATATTCTGTAACTTGAAAGTCAAAGAAAGTGTCTATTTTTAACTCGTGCAAAACTGTTATAATTTTACCTTTGCACTTTCGATAAAAACTGTATTGTGTTAAACAAAGCGCTCCCCGCCCGCCCCCATAACCGTGATATGAATATTATTAAAAGTGCCAACATCGCGCTTAAGCCACACCATAAAGTAAGTTGTTTGCCTGCCAATCTTTTATCCCTTAAATGGCTGTATTCTGTATGCTTGTAGCCCTCTTGAATATACAGGGTCACAGCGATAAGAGACGATCAAACTGTGCCCGAAGTGTAATAATAGGCATATCGTAATTTTGACGCGTTCGAAGGAATTTTTTTAATTTGTTTGTGTCTGTTGAACAATACAATTCCATCAGTGTACTTTAGCGTTTTTCAACATAATTCGTATAGAGTAAAATAGTAGATGCAAGATTTTTCGGTGGGAGCGATACTTTTCGAGATTTCAAACTAGAGTTTTTAAAACGTACGTACAGCCCTACTCACACGTGCAAGTTTTTGCTGCCAGAACTTGCAGCTGCAGATTGCACGCAGAACTTGCATTTTTTCATCAGTCAATGAGAAAGCTGCTTCAATAAATTCAGTGCACTTGCATGGTTAGTCACACGTGGAAACTAAATTCCTAGCTATGATTTTTAATGAATTATTTACAGCTGCAAGTTTTTCGAACGGGATTGTGGACAGAACTTGCAAGTGCACGTTGCAGCTGCAAGTTCTTGCAGCAAAAACTTGCACGTGTGAATAGAGCTAAACAAATATTTCGCTAATGATAAGTTCTACTAAAGGTGTGTTATACTGTGACCAGATGTATCCGTGCCTTATTTTTCATCAACAAAAACTCGCCTTTATATCTGTGGCCGCAATCCTTCTGAGGATGTTCCGTATTCCTGTCTGATAACAATTAAGTTTAGGCTTAGGTTTAGTTTAAGACGTATTCTAATTATGCTTACTTTAAGGCTTAGGAGTAGGCTTAGGCTTATGAAACGATGCTCAATGAAGTATGGGCCGTACGGTTGATGACGTGTACGAACTGATAGATGTTGTCTGCAGATCCCGAGGATATTTCAGTTCACTTTGCGGGTGGGGGGGGTATTTCAAAAATTGAATAAATGGTCATAGCGGTTTTGTTATTACGTCATTTATATTTCATTCAATACATATTTTTGTAACGCTGTCAGATGACATAATGCGTTATTGTAGCGATTTTAAGTTTATGAAAAGAAGAATAAATTTATTCATCACAAATAATTGAGCATATGAATTTGGCAGGATTTTTTTCAATTTGTCACCTGTGTTTGTGAAGGTTTTGTTTCAACATTCAACATATCACAAAAACATTATCATCTTTGCAATGTTTACTTCAATTAAATACGTTGTTTTTAAGCTTTTGTTAACATGGCTACATATATTACTTTTCAGCTGTTCGCAACACCTCCAGATCAGGGTGTAAATCAGATATTCGTTTTCAGTAAAAATCGCTGTCCGTTTCCGTTTTATAGAAATACCGGAATTTGTGTTATTTTTATGCTCAAAATTTAGCTATAAATCCACGTAAATATCTCACAATTTTTCATTACAGATATGACGATATTGTTATTTAGAAATTTCATGCATCCGCTATTTTTTCGGAAAAAATTTAGGAAGCTCGCTGAATATTTGTTTGCAACCCTCAGTTGTGATGTGTCCGTTTCCGTTATAGAAATACCGGAATTTCTGTTATTTTCATGCCAAACATTTAGCTATAAATCCACGTAAATATCTCACAAGTTTTCATTACAGATATGACGATATTGTTATTTAGAAATTTCATGCATCCGCTATTTTTTCGGACAAAATTTAGGAAGCTCGTTGAATATTTGTTTGCAACCCTCAGTTGTGATGTGTCCGTTTCCGCTATAGAAATATTGGAATTTCTGTTATTTTTATGCTCAAAATTTAGCTATAAATCCACGTAAATATCTCACAATTTTTCATTACAGATATGACGAAACTGTTCAATATGAAATAAAAATTACCAAATTCATGCAAAATTTAAAAAATTTCATGCATCTGCTATTTTTTCGGACAAAATTTAGGAAGCTCGCTGAATATTTGTTTGCAACCCTCTCAGTTGTGATAGTTGACAAGTAAAACATCTTAAATACTGGCCCATGTAGTGATCAGATGCGGGCTTTAGACTAATTTTTTTGCATAGGCTTAAGCTTAAGAATATGCTTATGCTACTTGGCCCAAATTTTTAACACAATTTGTTTCAACGTTATGCTGCGCCTCTGATTGAACCCATTTAAACCTAATTTAGTGTTAACCGTATAAAGGTTTGATTCGACATTTTTCTTGATTGACACAGTGTTAGAATTGCAATATTAGCCATTACGCGACTTAAACAAAAAGCACAACAAAAGTATCACATTAGGTATAAGCTATATTATCTGTCTTGCATTTTAAAGATAAAGAGTAAGGTCTGATGCGAACGTTGTGTCTATTATTAATGATTGCCCATTTCATGCAACATTTTGATGTCCTTCCCAAAACAAGCAATGCTGATTAAAAGAATCATCCGCATTTTATTCGTTGCAGGTTTCCTATTAAAGTAACCTATATATACAATTTAATTTTATTGTTTACTTCCCGAGTGTTATTATAAGCACAAAAAATGTTGTGATTTTGCGGAAGTATTCTTCATTTTGATTAGAAATGGTGTCTAAAATAAAACGCTATTTTAAACACTTTTATGCTTGATGATAGAACCTGTGAAATAATTAGCTAGCGTTGTTTACGCTATAAAAGTATGCGCTTTTTAGAATTTCATTAATGAAAATTGTTTTTCTAATCGCGAAAAGCGTTTTGTATTTTTGACACGGTTCCTTAAGATTTTAGACTGCCACTGTGAGTATAGTACACCGAACTTTAAATTTTACACTCACAAGTTGGAATATGAATTCAGGACTCTAGAACACCGTGCATTGTTGCATAATCGACCGATATTCAAAGACCGAAACGCAAGTCCGGAGATCTTTCACGTCTTGTGTAAATTTTTACTGCACCATATGCGTAATAATTGTTACTGAGTTTTGCGTATCGCGGTAGTTTTCTGATATCCATGTTAATTATATTAGCATTCTTATTAAAGCCTAAACCTAAGCCTAAATATACACATAACGTTGCGACAAGACGTAAATATAAATGCAATATTTTTAATCAGTTCGCATTCTGAATCATTACATAACGAAGCTTTTTTAACTGTAGTTGTATCGTATGTCGTTATCATTTGCATTCAAATATGCTCTCTGTAAGCGGTCCCTGCCGCTGCTCCCTTCCCGGTCGTAATAAGACATAACGGATACGTCATGTGACAGAACCGTTCGGCGATGTCATCTACCGTTGTGACATAAATGACATATCCGTCATCCGGAAGTTCAGTAATTACTAGAATATTCCGGAACTTTTTCGGAGGAAACTGGTTTCTCTTTTCCATAGGAAAATCTGAATTTAAGATAAATAAAAGACAAATCTTCTGGATATCATGGATTTTGCTGAAGAATTGAGAAGTTATCAAAGACCAGAAAAGCTTGTTTTAAAATGTTTATTTATACCCTTGTAGTCTACGTTTTGTAGTCAGTCAGTTCTGTTTGCGATAACTTCAAAAATGCAGTTAATTCCAGTAAATTTTTTCCCTTCTCTTTTAGAAGATTTACTGTTGTGGTTACTTTTGTGAATTCGATTTCAACGGAGTTTCAATGTAATGTAGTTTGGGTTAGAATTTAGGTGTATTCTGTGTTTTGAGTGATTTATGTTTCGTTATTTGAATTTGTATTCATTCAGTATTCGTTTCTTACGTTCTAAGTGGCTAATAACCGTCTTCGTTATGTAAAGCGAGTTCGATGGGCTTAATTGTAATAAATCAGAGATCGAACCTACTGACTAAGACCAGAAAGGAATGAACTCGCCTGGTCCTATACTCCCTATAACCCTCCCAATTAATATTAGGATGGATTACACTCTTAAGACTCTCAAAATGCAAACTAAAACCATATTACTCCTGTCGACATGTATGTGAATAGTATTTCCGCGTGCATGGGCTTAATGCAGAGCAGTGTATACATATTTGCTAACAACATGGTGTAAATGAAGTGGTTTCCATAATAAATAAGAAACTAACTTCGGCAAAGCATTAATTCCAGACCCATAGTCCTAACAACCTGCTTTATTCGTGCGAGTTATTAACTATGTAAGTAATTTGAAGCACAGTTTGTCGTTTCTTATGAAAATTTTAGTTTGGTAAAGATCAACAAATTTTTACCCGCACTTTGAAAGTCTTTATCCGCTGGTATACCAGGTTCAAAATTGTGACCCACGTAAAGATCAGGGGCGGACCGTTTTTCTGTGGACTGCAATAGAGTAAGCTTATGCTTTAGACTAATTATTTTCGCTTGGCTTAGGCTTTAGGCTTAGGAATATCCTCATTCTTACGCTTAGGCTTAGGCTTAGACGTAGGCTTAGGCTTAGGCTTAGGCTTGGGCTTAGAAACATGCTTATAATACTGCTCTGCCCCTGTTCTTTACATTGGCCGAAATTTTCGTACCCAGCCGATGCTTACCCGCGGGTACATGCAGGTAGCACGCAGCTCTGATGCGACTATGTTCTTTATTCTCTAATCAAATAGATTTCCACAGTTCGCTTGTATATAACGCACTACTAAGACGTAATAGGTGTTTCACACAACTGAGAATACGGTTCTTAATATCAATTTCCAATATAACAGAGCAGGACAATCACAACGGGTTGCGTAGCAATTTTATGGACGTTTTTAATCAGAAAAACCACCGAAACTATAAAAACGCCGAGTTCCCACGAGCAAAATTTATCAATTGCGAAAACTTTCAGACCATGGGTCTTTGTTGTTGTTTTTTTGTCACTCTACCATCACCCTACGTCGGATGTGATGTATAGCGTGACCAGTGCAAATTTAATATATGTCACAGTTTGCAAAAAAACATTGAGTCGACGAAAGGCGCCTTTTTTAAAAATATGTGCCTCGACCGGCAAAAATATTTGGATCCACCACTGATAGGACATTGAAATTGATATGAAAAATTAAATAGTTTTACTAAATGAAAAAACACATTTGGACCAAAATTATTATTTCAAGGGGAGCTTAGAATGTAAACTCACTTTATTTATAAATGCAATTTTGGTTTAACACAGAATAATTTCGTTACAGTTTGGTGAAAAGGAGTGATAGTTAAGGGGTTGGGAGTTATTTTGGCTATCACCGACAAAATGTAAACAGATTTCACATATATACTTGCAGGCCACAGAGACCGTTCCACGGCATTAATGCCGTATTTCTTAGGTGGGCCTGAGGGACTAAAAGTCGTCGTCACAGCCGTTTCACCGTAAATGTTTCAAAAATTTGTGTATTCGGCACAATTTATAAACTTTATCATCGAAATTTTATATTACTGGATCAGTGTATAAGATGTTAACTGGTTAGGACTGTTTGGCGAGCAAAAAAGTGGCGAAAAATAAGTTTGGCATTTTTTCATTTTAGGTTTAATAAACTAATCATTGATACCGTATTACGGGGCCAGCTCACCGGTTTTGGGCCTCCGATACTCATGCTATAGGCCCTAAAGTCAAAGTCTAAAACTGCACGGCTTTAACTTAAACCCTTCTGGCGCCTCGCATAGAACGAAAATCGTTCCGCCGTCCATGAAAGAAGACCTGCGCATTCTCTAACCTTTCAGATGTTTTTGCTTTTTTGTTTCCACGACAACAAATATTCTTTATTATTAATAATAATAATAATAATAATAGGTATATTTTTTGGAGTTTCCTTCAAAATGATGTGTAGTTTGTTATGCCAATCACTTTGTTGGTTGTTTACTTCTTGAGTATAGAATATAAAGCACAAAAATCAAATTTCAAATGCATTCAGTAGTAAGTAGCGACTATATCGTCAGTTAAGAATAGGTTTTTGAACATGCCAACCGCGACCTCAAAATATGAACATGAGCTGAGCGAGTCACATGCGAAAAATCAGCCAAATTTTTAAGTCTCATGGATAGGGAATTGTTCTAAACTAACAAACATAATTACCAAACGGTATTGTGAATAGTAGATAAAGCCTCTATATACATAGCGGTATTCAACTTACCTTCCAATTTTTGTGCGGTGCAAAACGTTACAATGCACAGAATATACCGATTACTTCTGTCAGACTGATTATCGACTCTTGGTGCTACGCACATTTCAGAACAGGAACAAAAGCTTTACATCAAGCGATGGTTAGAATTTATACCCGATTTCTAAACGCGTTTGTCAGTTGTTGAACCTACTTATATATGGTTACGGTTGTTTCGTTAACCGTAACCGATTAACTTTATAAAAACAATCCCATGTGGTAGGTATAGTACGAGTTTACGTTTGTCTAAGATTTACGCACACGCAGAGATATTTTTGGCTTTGTTTACTATATTTTTAGTTTTCTTGAAAACAAAACCTAACTTAGTTTCAAATTGTTTTTTTCATTTTCGAACGTTCGTGGTGAGTCCGTGTCATTTTTGAAAAATCTTAATTTTGAATCTATAATTTTCAGTTGCGGAACACTATAAGTGGCGGAAACTTTTTGCTAACACAGGTAGCAATTTATGAATTCTTGTCGAATATAAATTAAAACATGACTTTGAATGTAGTAAGAGGTTTTTTGCTAGATATTTTCGCTTTGAAAATTATATTTTGATTTGTCTTCGCAAAACAAATAAATACTTCTGGGGAAAAGTAGAAAAAATTGTAAAAAAATTATTCGATTTTAAAAACATTTTTCTAGGACTTAACGATATTGAATTAGTATCTTCAAATTTGATCTAATGAGTGTGTTCAGGCCCGTAGCCAGCTCACCTTGCCAGGGGGGTTTAAAATTTTTTGAGGACGGGCATACAAGGGTATTCGCTGATTTACATGCAAAGTTGAAAAGTTTCTCGTGGGCGATAAGACTTTTTCAGGGGGGCTGAGCTCCCGGCTACCACTTCGCTACGGGCCCAAGTGTGAACGTCAGTTTTCGTTTAAGCTATTTTAGACCCCGAACAAATATACAAAGTTATTAATAATCTGTTAGTACTGTAGTGACCCGAATAAGAGGAGGTAATAAGAGGAAGTTCAAATTTTGTGTCCCAAGCAATAGGAATCCGTATCCCTAATAAGAGTCCGTAAGCGGATATAGTCCCTAAACTCTAATCAGAGTCCATAATGTCAATTGTCCCGAACTGTAACGCATAAATGACTCCAGGACCAAATAAATTTTAGTTCAAAACATTAAAGCATACTAAGTTTTTTAAGTTACACACACCTAAGTATAACATTGCATTTATCAATCAAACATTTGATACAAGACAAATAATCGTTTAAGTCAACAGACAGCTTCAATACCGGATATATCAGAAACGAAGGGCGGCTGAAGGCGGGTTAAAAATAAATAACAGTCCACTCCTTTTATTAAGGTCACACGGGACAAATACTACAGACTCATATTTAGAAACGAAGTCAAACACGAACTTAATTTTAGTGATCTAATGTTTAGTAAACACTAAATTGTACTCTTAGATTTAACCCAATAAGTCATTCGGAAGCCTTTGTTTTCTAATTTTGTTCTCACAATATCTGTTTCATTAAAGATATGATATTACATATAGTTAAAAATAGACTAACTTACATTAAAATCGGCATAATAACTAAAAATCACATGATTTTTCTTATAAGAGTAATTCAATTAACTTGTCAATTATCTAAGTGTAATTAAATTTGGTGATTTGGTTAAAAATCAACTAACTTTTGTAAACGTTGTTAATTTCTCGTAAACCAATGGCGTGCTTGCGATCAAAGAACCCGTACCGCTTCAGTAAAAGTAACCATGGGCACGGATGGCGAAGCTTTGACTTGTGTGGAAGCAACTCGGACTCGGCTCCACCTGGAACAGGAAGCGAAGACGATGACGATGATATGGAAATGTGTATGAACGAACAATTGCGAGCAATTTTTCTAATGTTTGATCAGGATGATAATGGTGCAATTAATGCTCGAGAACTCGGGATGGCAATGCGGGCACTGGGACAGAATCCTACCCGTCAGGTGAGAATTGTTGCACCTGGCCAAACGGGCTGAGCTCCATTGAGTTACTATATGTGAGAAAAGGATAATTTTATTTTGAGTCAAGTTTTGTTTTTATGCCGGGTCACATGGGTAATGAATCAACTAACTATGGGTCACAATGGGTCATGGATCACTCGTCGTGACCCATTTTATTTTCTGAACTGTAGTGCCTGTATTCTCGAACGTGTGTAGTAACTATTCCAGTTTGTGATTGGCCGTATAACGTCTGACTATTCCAGTTTGTGATTGGCCGTATCACGTCTGACTATTCCAGTTTGTGATTGGCCGTATCACGTCTGACTATTCCAGTTTGTGATTGGCCGTATCACGTCTGACTATTCCAGTTTGTGATTGGCCGTATCACGTCTGACTATTCCAGTTTGTAATTGGCCGTATCACGTCTGACTATTCCAGTTTGTGATTGGCCGTATCACGTGTGACTATTCCAGTTTGTGATTGGCCGTATCACGTCTGACTATTCCAGTTTGTGATTGGTCGTATCACGTGTGACTATTCCAGTTTGTGATTGGCCGTATCACGTCTGACTATTCCAGTTTGTAATTGGCCGTATCACGTCTGACTATTCCAGTTTGTGATTGGCCGTATCACGTCTAGAACAAAAATTAAGCAAAGATCACAGTTTGGCGCACTGATCATTTTCGGTTTATTCTGCTTTTACGGCAGATTTCAAATTCACTGCGTACGCCGTTCAGTTGTATGAATACTTGTGCTACGACCAGAGTGGGATGTATGTGAGGACTTCAAGCGGACCCGCGCTTTACCCAGGCAAATAAGAAGTTTTTTACACGCGGGTTACCCACGGTGAAAAGGTCTACTCACGATCCACCTTTTACCCACGCCTGAACATAAAAGAATATTTTAAAGATCGCTAGTGATTTGCACTTTAATGCAGTCTGCGTTATCGCTCCTATGAATTTTACACCTGAAGGCTTACTAGAAACAACAAAATTTAAACCCAACTAAATAAAGCAAAGAACTTTTGCTTTTCCAATGCTCACTGACTAGCATAGTTAATAGTGTATGTTTTACAGCAGAACTCTTGAAGGATTGACGCGGGTAAAAAAGTAAATGTTTACTTTACCCACGTGATACAAGTCTATACCCGGTGGCATACCCGCGGCTGAAATTTTTTACCTGGCCCGCGTTTACCCGGGGTAGCCGCAGGTAAAGTCCCATTCTTGTCACGACACCCAGTTGAGAATATATATGCGGTAGTCTACTAATTTTTGGGTTAATTTTTATGTTCGGCCAAATGTTTGTTGTTTGAGGATGAGTATCTCTCAGGGTTGATTTATTTTTTTTACGTGCGGAGCCGTCCGTCAACCGTCCGGCGCCGTCTGTCACCCGTACCGCGCCGTGTGTGAAGTGTAGCGCAACCCATAGGCTCGTTGTTCCAGAATCCAGATATAAAACGACTGCAAAGCCAGTGAACTGTGGAGTAGGTTCAGCAACGTTGCCTTTAAAAAGAATTTGTCGTCTTTTGTCGGTTGTATATGATTTATTTGTGATTTTTCATATTTTATGAGGCTGGTGTTATTTTGTGCTGCTTTCTAATTTCATACACTGTTTTTTTGTTGTCTTCAATGTTGTTTTTTATGGTTTCAATTTTTTTATTGTGGTAATTTTTTTGTTTGAACTTTTTATTGTTTCTATTTTTGTATTGTTTTAATTTTTGTTTTAATTTAAGGAGGTCAAGCAAATGATCCGTAGTGTGGACACTGACGGCAATGGAACGATTGAATTTGACGAATTTTGCGATTTGATGCGTAGCGTCAACGAACGTCACGAACAAGAAATGATCCGGGCAGCGTTTGCAGAAATGGACGCAGACGGTAATGGAAAGTTGACCCAAGCAGAGTTGAGGGCATTCATCGATTCTTCTTGCAGCATTGGTCTCGGGCTTGACCCCATTAGTGATGCCGAGCTTGGCGAACTGATCCAAGACAGCGACGTCGACGGCGACGGACAAATTGATTTCGACGAATTTTATCGCGTTATGACAATCGGGACCAACAGCGGTGGTAGTGGCGGCAATCGGTCTGGCGGCGGCAACGGTTGCTCTGGAGCTGACGCCATCACCGCTGTATCGTCTGGCGGTCAAAATTCATCACCTCCGCATGCACCATTGTCTGGTAAACCGTCGTCGACAGCGTCGTCTGGACTTCCGACGGCAGCATCTCGAACAACGGCGGGGGTGGCCGCAGCGGCGATGAGTGCGTCGACGAGTAGTCCACTTGTGTCGGCATCGATGACAGCAGGGGCTGCGGTACCATCATGCAGGCCATCAACGATTAAACGAGCAGATACAATGAAGGCAGAAAAATCTGGCTCACCGCGACTTGGCGAACCGAAATCGAACACAGTAAAGCGACGAAAATCAAGCTTGAAAGACAAATTTGCCGAAACTAAAAATCACTTGTTTGGTGGATCGCGACGGCCGAGTCGGGCCGAGTGAAGGATGCGGGCACACACCGGGAAACAATGTCGGGACAGTATTTTTGGCCGCGTCATGTTGTTGGATCAATACGGTGGGGTAAAAATTGAAGCAGCTATTGCATTGGTTGAAACTGTTCTTCTAAAAGATTGTCTGCGCAATATTATTGGACAGAGCAAATATTTTCAAAACGAACTCAAAGGTTTTTAGCCGAATTCGTCTTTTATTTACCGCTGTATGTTATGGTGAGATTTAATTGGACGATATTTGGTGTGGGGTTCTCCAGTTGACATTTTGGCGATTAAAATACGATCGGATTAGCGTAACTTAAATTTTATGGAAACGCAACAGTGCTATTTACGGCATATATCAAGCAATGTAGTCAAACAATTTTTGTTTGCAATTTGGTTTACGATGCCGTCCGGCCGGAAACGGCAATGAGTGTACGATGCCGCGTGGCGCCAAGGCAGGCCCGTAGCCAGCTCAGCTTGTTAGGAGGGGCCATCACAAGCATACCGGCACCCTAACGTCACAGAAATTTTAAATCTTTAATTTTTTTTCATCTCGTCCTGTCATATTGTGCAGTGAACAATATACCAAATATACTTTTCACTAATGTTTTTAAATATCTTGGTCGTTTACTTATATATATGAAAAATAAAAAATGCTGGTACTAAAGTATAATATAGTTTTGAAATTGCATCTCAACAAAAAATCTGTAAATTAACATTTGTTTCAAATATATTTTCATTGGCAAAGTATGTACCATGACACTCAAATTGCCGGTTTTCTTAAATAGTTTTGTGGTATATATGAATGCTGGGCACATCCAGATATATAACGTCGCACGGTTGCATTCAGGGACGCACCGTTTTCAGCAGGTCTGCAATAAAATAAACTTGAACTTTTGAACTATTTTTTTGTTTAAGCTCAGGCTTAGGATTATGCTTGGAAGTATGCTTATACTATTGCTACGCCCCTCAAAGTAATTCTAGTTTTTATAACTGATCACATGTGTATATTTGCTTGTTGGTTGACCCAAAATCCTTCTAAACACGAAATTTTAGCCCATGTTAATCCTAAACGATAGCCCACTGTTTGACAGAGAGACTTAGAATTTAATAACTGGACAGCCCCGGCTTAGAGACATGTTTAGGCTTCAGTTAAAGCTTAGGTTTACGCTTAGCATAAGCCTTTAGCTGGCAGGCTTATATAGTTAACAAGGTCCGAAACTTCTATTGCAATCCGCCATCTACGCACTTTCTCGAAACATAAAAAACACAAAAAAATATTTTAAAACGAATCTGTATACTGATAACTTTCAAGGTTGTCTGACGCGTATATAAGACGAATATATCAATTATCAAAATTCTGGGAAAAACAAACCATGCATTTGTTATTTATGAATCTTAGAGTCCAAACCAATTTTCTTGTCCACTGCGCTTGCTCGACAGAAATAGCACATGAAACTTTAATATTTTCGCGACATGAAATCCATGTTTACACCCATGATAATTTTGTTTTTATTTTATCGGCAAGTCAGCTTTTGACCAAATTGTTACTTTAATATCGTTCAAAGTATTAAACAACGCAATCGTTTATGCCAAAAATTGCTCCAAAATTTAGAAAAAATTTATCGTTAAAACGTATGCATAAAGTGTCAGAAACAGCCCGCATCCCCGTGGCAGCATTAACGGCTTTTGGGGTCGTGCGGCTCTAAAACTTGTATTCGATACAGTCAGGTAAAACACACTACAAACCATCGTTTACTGGTTTGCCAATTTTATCTTAATCATCAATATTTTAGTCGTTTTTTTTACCTTTGCCAGTAGTCAGGCTCCCACTAATATTCAACTTTCTCAGTACGAAAGTGTGTGAATTTGTGCTGCGTGCTTGGACGTAATACTGCGAATTTTGTCATTTTTTGGTGTTTAATATCGCAAACTTAAAAGCTATGAAACTAAAACCTTGAGTTTAGGCAAAATGAAATGTAATACAGAGGGGATCGTATGCTAATATTATAGGCTTTAGACTGCGCTTAGGCTTAGTTTTAGGTTTGGCGGTACATTGAGGCTTAGGCTTTATAAATTCGCTGTGCTGAATATACAAAAAAGTTTATTTCTTTAAATTTTAGAAGTTTGGCTGTATATCACTAATGCTTGGTGATTTATAACTTTGCACACTTGATTGCAGTAGGAAGTAGATAGTATATTTCTTTGAAGTGTTTCGTATTAACGGTTAAAATGGTAAAAGACAGTTTTAAAACTGCACCAGTAGACGCTGTATTATAAAGCTGGCTATGCTCTGACTGAGTATTTTATTACTTCAAAATTAGTTCTTGTAATTCCTGTCAAATACATTAAAAAACGCTGCAGTATAATTTTTGACATAACTATACATAGGACAATCTATAAAAGCTGGTGGTATTTGGATAAACCAAATTCCCGCATACACCTCGCTCTTGCGACTATAGGCTCGCGGCCAGACATTGATAGCTAGAGAAAGCAAACAGGTTGGTAGTTGTTTATTACCCCCACAAATAGTCTCCGCGTCCATCGTCACAACCAAGCAATCAGAGGCCACCCCTCAACCTTCCAAATTTTAAGGAACCCTAAGCAGGATAGTCACTACAGTTTTATAATTCCGTTACTTAAGTTTGGATAAAAGCAATATGGATTACAGTTATAATACTCAGGCTTTGCGTCGATTTAGCGTTCTGCAACAGGGTCAGAAATGTATGGCGACCTATATTTGGATCGACGGAACCGGACAATTTTTGAGATCGAAGACCAAAACTCTTTCGGAAACGCCGGATACGATTGAAGGTATTACCGGATGTCCGCGCTCCAATGTAATAGGTTTTAGGTTTAGTAGCTAAACCTTTGCCTATTTTTACGAATGCACTATTCACAAAAAACGGTACGTACACCAGGTAACTTTTTACAGCGAACCCTTATTGGTGTGTTTAGTTGGTCAAGTTTTGAGCGCACCACAAGATGTCTGCTAGCGGATGCTTCCTCAACATTGGTTTAATCAGTTTAGGCTGAGCACAGAGGCTTAAGTATAACGGCCAATATATAAAACAAGGCCGTCAACGGTATCATAAGCATGTTTCTTTCTAAGCCTAAATCGTAAGTTCCAGCCTAAGCAAAAAATTAGTTTAATGCTTAAGCTTACTCTATTGCAGTCCCGCAGAAAAACGTTTTGGCGTTGATCTTTCAGGGGCCTAAAGTATGACGATGTATGTTAAATTTAGCTTTTATGTTTAAGATATTCCTATCTGGGATTTTGACGGCTCAAGTACCGGTCAAGCAAGCGGAACCAACTCCGACGTATATTTACATCCGGTTGCGATGTTTGATAATCCGTTTCAGGGTGATAACAACAAACTTGTCATGTGTGAAACGTATACAAATGATAATGTACCAACTGGTAAAGTTTGACGATGTTGAGATTACAGAACAAAAATAACTTTTTTGATCATAGTCAGCGAAATAAAAAACGTAAACAATCTTTTTTCAATTAGAAAAATTAATTGAAATTGAAATTTTCTACCACATTTTATACGTATACACAGTTTGTGGTTTAAAGTTTTTTGTTTTACTAAAACAACTTGGGTCTGCTCGCTGATATATTTTTCTACTGACAGTACAAAACCGAAATCTGAGCAATCTTACATAAGTAATCAAATATAAGGTTAATACATAAACACAATTATTACCATATAATGAGTTTCAGCCACTATATAATCACTTTTTCCTGATTTAAACTAAAGTATACCTGACTAAAAGTTCAAAACTTTAAAGTGCATAAGCTCAAAAATAGGTCCAGTATACTTTTGTACATTATTCCTTCATAATTTCCTTGATGAAGAAGGTGCCGTTCTTAAATTCTGCTTATGTGGGGGAATTTTTTGAAATGTTTGGGTTCGCAAAACTACATCATGATGTAGCTATTCATCGACAGTATGGTTTCGTTTTCCATGGTTAATTTGGGGGACATACTTACACCTATCGGCAATACGGAATTTCTGCTACCACGCATACAGTGTAAATTCCAGTGAGTTGATTTCAACTCATACTGAGTTGCATCACTCAGTCTGAGTTAGGACAACCAGAACTAATAACTCTGAGTTGATATAACTCATTCTGATTTAAGTAATCAACTTTCCCAGAATCAAATCAAGTCAGAGTGAGTTAAAGTTTGCTGTTATAAACTCATGAATAACTAACTTTCCGTCGTGAGTTGATTAATTAACATTGCAATTTATAGCTCTTAATATTTTGTCGTTGTTCATCTGGTTAGCCATGAAATTAAATTATTCATAAATAGAATATAGAGAAAGTATGGTGATAAATAAAGATCGCATGACTCTGGCACATTTTTCTGAGTTTCTAGATTTTGATGTCAATTGAATAATTAGCATATCATGAAAAGTGTTAATGTCGAAATAAATGTCAGAGATTGGTACGAAAAATGCTGCTATGGATATATTATACCTTTCTAACTGTGTGTAAAGCTGTAGAACTGAGGTAACATTTAAAACAAGGTTGGTAGCTGGCTCTAATAGGTTTTGCAGAGATAACTAGGCCCAGTAGTACATGATTTTATTAGCAGCTTTAATAAATAAATAAATATATAAATATAGATAAATACACATAAATACACACACATATATTATATATATCTATATATATGTATATTTATAAATATATATATATCTATATATATATGCAAATCAGAATAGCATGATTTATACTTTAGCATCAAACAAACGTAACAGCTGTGTTAAAGTAATGAAGCAGGCGGAATCGTTTCATCCATGGTTCGGCATGGAACAAGAATATACAATGCTCGATTGGGATAATCATCCACTGGGCTGGCCCAAACACGGTTATCCTGGACCCCAAGGTATTATTGCAGCTAGTCTATTGTAGTTAGCCGAATAAGAGGGGATCCCCATTTTGAGTCGTAGTCAACAAAAGTGCGTATTCCTAATAAGTGTCCGTAAACAAATAGAGTCCTACACTCTAGAGTCCATAAATATTAATTGTTCCAAATTGTAGTGCATAAATGACTCCGGCACCAAATACAGTTGAGTTCAAAACTTTAAAGCATACTTAATTTTGAAAGTGCATTCCTAAGTATAATTTTGCATTATCGCTCAAGGTTTTGATACAAAACAAATAAACATTTAACTCAACGGATACTTTTATTACAGGATATATAAGTAACGAAGGGGAGTTAAAAATAAATTACAGACCGTAACCGAATAACAAGGGAAACCTAAATTCGAGCCGGTATACATACGATCGGAACTGTCAAATGGGCAGCGGCGCCTCCTCATTTTAAAGCGCTCGTGTGCGGTAGCGGATACTGGGGGAAGGGCGTACGCTCCCCGTCAGAATTTTTTTGAGATAAAAAGATAAGGTCCGTCCTGCCTTACAATTTTTGCGTTTCATAGCATTTACCAGCTTGCCTCCCGTCAGAAATTTCTGGACCTGCCGCTGTTCGTGTGGAGTGTTTCAAATAACAGTTAAACACCAGCTACTATGGCAAACTAACTTATTTTATAGACTTTGGATAGGGCCCGTAGACAGAGGGTGGCGCGGGGAGGGGGCGCGCTTACGGACTCTTATTAGGGATACGGATTCCTACTGATCGGGACTCCAAATGGGGACCCCGCTTCTTATTATCCCACACCCTCTTATTCGGGTCAGTACAGTAGCCATTTTTATTGAAAAGTAAAAATAAGTATTTTTGCTGTAGAGCAAATTTGCAGCGGAGAAAAAATACCATACAACACCGAAACGGAACAGAAGTGGTCAAAATATAAATTTCATCAATTTTCTGGAATATTTTTAGAATTTCATATAAGTATTCAAAGCAAACGTGGTATTTTATACTTGGTTGCTTTTCGAACTGCGCCAAAGACGCAAAAATTCAAAAATTTAGCACCGCTTTTATACCAAATAATACAAAAAAATTTTCTCGGCATTTCCGGTTTTAAGAATTACATTTCTTAAATGCAGCCATGTGTCGGCAAGTGTTTATGATGCCAGCGTATGGAAACTGCTATAGTTTAATTGTTTAACAGCGGTTGTCAAGATGACAATTAAAATTCAGGACCTTATTATTGTGGCGTTGGAACAAACAAAGTTTATGGCCGAGACATCGTTGAAAGTCACTATCGAGCAATGTTATACGCAGGTATAACCGTATCTGATTCAAACGCTGAAGTAATGCCAGCTCAGGTGGGCTATGCAGCGATGAGCACACTTTTGCTTGTGCAATTAACCTTTTCGAACAACTGTACTCGGTACAATGAACATTGCATAAATATACACAAAGTATCGCATTTACCAATTATTACACGTATGCGCAGTAAAATTTTTTATTATACGACCGAAGAGTCATTTCGGATAGGCTCGAGTGTCATACTCCACAACGACATTTTTGCTCGCCAATCCTGCATGGCGGTTGCTAAGGTACCCGCCCGTCAAAAATTTTTTCTTTCAAATTTGGTAAATTAGTTATTTTGCAAATTTTCAATCTTGTGTCATTTATATTCAAATTTAACTCTGTAGCGACATGCGTTCCGGAAAATATGCCAAACATGTCATTTTCAGCGTGAGTGCAGGAGCGTCCGCCGAAAATTATGTTTGGAGGGGCACCGAATAATGTTGGGGCACCTCTAAAATTGCAACTCAAAATTGTTTACAGTTTTATACCGAGTCAATTTACGGGGAACCAGCCAAATTTAGGAGGCACGGCAACCCAATGCCTCCCGTGGAAACGCCCGTGCTTGAGTGGCGAACTATGTCCGCACAAAGCATGAAACCTTTACTCGGGAGGGTGTAATGTTATGCAAACCCTTTTGCGAGAAAGCTTAGCGGGCGAGAAGTTTTGATATCTATATTTCAGCGGCTTACTGAAAAACCCGTGGACAAGTCTTCGAGGTCTTTAAGGTTAAATACTGAAGGAATCCAAGATTGGAAGGGAACCGACCGAGAATCTAAACGCCATTTTAGCATATACATTCACGATACAGTTTTTCAATTTTATGTTCCTTCGCATGGATTCAATCCTTAGATTCAGTTTTTACCAGGATTTGTTTTATTACAATGATTGGCAATGCTGCTCTAGCAGTAAAGCATTTATATTTCTATAAACGTAAATTTTGACGTCAAAGTTTAACTTAAATCATGTTTCTGCAACTCAGCCATAATGCAGTAAACTACAACAGGGTACAATGATAAAATATATTTCAGTGGGAATTTCAAGTGGGTCCATGTGAAGGCATCGCGATGGGTGACCAATTATGGGTTGCGCGCTATTTGTTGCATCGAGTTGCAGAATCGTTCAATGTTGTCATTTCTCTCGACCCGAAACCAATTCCTGGCGACTGGAACGGGGCTGGAGCGCATTGTAACTTTTCCACAGAAGCCATGCGAAAGCCGGGTACTGGTCTGAAGTATGTAGCTAATTTTTCTTTGACATTTTTCATTAGTCCTAAGCGAAGTTCCACATTCAACACTGGATATATCGTCTGCTGTAATATCTCAGACCCTGCAATTCGCCGTTTCGCTAACGCAACGGTTGACAATTAGCTGTAAGGATTATACAATGTTTTCCGTAACGGTATACGTACATTTTAATACCGTCGCTGCTTATACAGAAACGTTCTTCTTAAGTATCCAACATTTGCGGGGATGTCTGGTATATAAATCCTTTGCCTAAAAATACTGGACTCTCAGTGCACAAATTTAATTTTTTTCAAAATTTTAATTTCCTTGAAAATTTTAATTTTCCTACCAAAATGTAGTTTTTCAAGCAAAAATTTTAATTTCCAACCAAATTTGAATTTTCCCACCAAAATTTAGATTTCTCGTCAAAATTTGAAATTTCGAATTATTTTCGTAAACCCTTTTGCACATGTTGCATTGTTTATTTGAAACGGTATAGGGACATTGCATGTGCGGAGCACACGCATTATAGCATGTGAGAAACATAAGTTTACAATAAGAAAATTGTCAATGAAGGATTCAGGGAAGCAAATTTCGGCAGCTACAGACTTTAAACATTGCTCGGAGGTAATACCGTTGAAATGGCAATTATGATTAAAAATTTGAAGAAACCTACTTCAATCTGTTGATAGGTACTCTATATATTTGAGAATACTGTAGTGAGCCGAATAAGAGGGTGTTGGGTAATAAGAGGGGGTCCCCATTTTGAGCTCCAATAAATAGAAATCCGTATCCCTAATTAGTGTCCATAAGCGGAAAAAGTCTTTAAACCCTAATTAGAATCCACAAATGTCAATTATATATTAGTAACGACGAAGAGTGGTGGAGCGTGGGTTAAAAATAAATAACAGTCCGTAACCGAATAATCAGGGGGTACCCTATGGAGAGGCCAAACAAATATCAGTCCCCCCACTTATTCGGGTCACTACAGTACAGGTATTGAATTTGACACGGGTACGTTTGCATTTGTTTACGAATAAAGAGTATTTTGTCGTTTTTTTTCAGCGCCATCCATGAAGCAATTGATAAACTTTCTAAGCAACAAGTGCGTCACATTGAAATGTACGATCCAACTGGAGGTCTGGATAACAAACGGCGGCTGACAGGACTTCATGAAACCGAAAGCATTGAAAAATTTTCAAGCGGAGTTGCTCACCGAGGCGCTTCTGTTCGGATCCCGAAACTGGTCGTTGAAGATGGATATGTATGTTCTTCTGAAGCTTAGTATCAAAGTTTCCCGAACCGTGTTATCAATTGCGTGTAGCAACTATCACCAGTTAGTATATATAATAGATTTTTTAAGCAAGCAAATTGCAGCAGCTATAAATCATATATGACGGATTTAGCTCAATGTTTGAATGCTTTTACGTTTTAGTTTATTCAAAAAATTAGTTGAAATTTTTATATTTAATTTTGAAATATTGCTTCCTTTCAGGGTTATTTCGAAGATCGGCGACCGGCATCGAACTGTGATCCTTATTCAGTAACTGAAGCAATGGTGTATACCATATGTCTCGAGTAATTCCATATTCACTTTAACTAGCACGGGTGTAGTGTATATGTCATAAGCGTAGGTCAAACCGTAATTCAACACAATCTAAGGTAATATTCTCTCTGACAAGGCTGTATGTTTTGTGATAGGCTATTTTATACCCGTAGACTAGCCCCAATTCTATTTTGGACAAGTCCAAAGCGGTCAAGTTATACGTTTTGATTGGTTACCACGTAAACACGAAAACCACAGAAAATAGTATTTCTACCAGCGAACCAAAATTGTGTACGGTATTAAGGTGTTGGCAAATCGACATGCGTGTAGCTTGTACAGAGCGAGAATTCTGCCTTGAGCTAGCCCAAAGCGCACTTCCGCTTCGGACTAGCCTAATTTGAAATTGGGCTGAATTAAGGCTTGGGCTGTGACATATCGTAGAAGCAGGATATTCCAAAGATAGATATTACCGCGAAACTTATATAAAATAAAAAATATTTTTCACATCACGGGCTTTAGAACTTAACACACTTCCTTTAGACTTAAAGCATTTAAAATATTTTTTGCTTATTAAGCTGTTTCGGAAGCTTTGTTTAAAAATATACCCTTCCGTAATGAAATCCTCGTTATACCCAACGGTGATGGGTAATTATTTTATCAATTCAATGTTATTCATAATTTACTGTCATTTTAGAAATCGTGTCATAACTTCAAAATGCTTTTCGCGTTTCGAAAAAACGTTTATTTTGATTAGAAACCAGCGTTTCATAAACGCTCAAATGTGTTAACGTAATAAAGTTTAGGTGCCCAAATTATTCATTTCACCGTTTTTGCACTTTCCAAATAAAGCGTTCTGAAAGATACTGTTTCAAACACGAAAAGCATTTAAAATAGCGTTTTATTTTTGATATGATTATTAAAATTAGTTGCCTGTTTTAAATCTTGTCATATATGGTGATTGCTGATAGAAATTTTTGAGTAATGGCGGCACTGTGATAGCGGTTGATGCGTACATTTGTGAATAACACAACAAACGTCTCAACTATATGTCAGATTGCCAAAAATAAAAAAAATGATTGTGACGTACTGAGTAATTCAGATCGACTTTGACCGCCGCCAAAAACAACTAAAATATTAATCACAAGGCGTAGTTAGCAAAATGAGTATGCAAGTTAGGTGTAAAATCAGCTGTCAAGCATAGGGATTGCCCGCTAGGAGACAGAAGACTGAGGGTATAGAGACTAATAAACCTAGGCTTAGACTTTGGTTAGGCTTAAGATTAGGCTTATCTTAAGACTTAGGTTTAGGCTCCCACTTCATACGGGGTTCACGTTGTAACTGCTGCCGCTCTGCACATAACTTGTTCCTTTTTGATTCGACGTCAACGTGAAAAACTGTTATATAAATAGCTGGTATATGTACAGATAAAAATTGGTTGCAAACTACTGGTCGCAAGTAGACATTGCATATAAACTAGCCATATACCACATGATACCAAGAGACTTCTATGGAAATACCATATATACTCCAAAATTTTTCGTAAAATTAATAGACTATGCGGGATATGCAATATGTGCGTAGGAATAAAATACTAATAAGATAGAAAATTCTGTACTAAATGATTCCGAACACTGAATTAACTTTGAAGTTTGCGTTTCGGACAAAAACTTTCTTTAAACACAGTTTCAATTGAAAATAATTCAAATGCCAAGTTTTAATATCATATGATATACCGTGGACATTGAAGCTAGCTTATATATCACAACTTTGTAACCATTTAAAAGCATGTCATATAATATTGACATATTATATGTCGGACATCATATGATATTGCCGTACAAATGGTGACTATATTATCCGGATAGCGGAAAACTCAAAGTTTTGAATTCGATAGCGAAATAGCATGCAGATTAAATGATACCCGCTATTATTATAAGTCTAAAAGTTTTGCGGCCGCCTACCCTCGGCAACTTTTGACCTATGATGGAAAAATTTAACAGCTCTTTCACGATTTTGCAGCATCCCGTGACTGGGGTAGGTAAGTGCGAAAGTCACCAACACGAGAGGGTTACGAAGATTCCAACATAAGCAAAACGTCTTCCGGCCCGAGCTATATCCCCACTCATGTACATTCCGAGCAAAGCAACTGCGCCCAGCCTAAGAGCAACTAACTGAAACGGCTAAGTCCAGTCAACGACCCAGAGCCTAAGCGTAGCCGTAAGCCGCTATAACTCAGAATCGCACATGAGCAATGATACAACCAGGCCGTTACACCTGCGTATGGAATAGGACTAGATATGCACTTGTCACTAAGCTAAGTGACAACAGGTAAAACCGAGTAACAGCGAGCAAAGCAAATTTGCGAGCATCCGAAAAATTTCAGCTCGCTAGAATTACTGTTTTCAATACTCAAAATCCCAACTATCGATAAAACGCGTGCGCTCTGTAAATTATGATCCGTTTCGATATTAGCGAACTGCCTCTTAACTAGATAAAAATCCACATACTATTTTTCACTGCGAGCTATGTTATAAATCTAAAACGCACCAAATACTTAAACGGCACCAATTCACTTCAGCGCTAGAACGTATACTCCACATTGCTTACGCAAGCTCAGCAACCTATACGCACAGCCCGCGGGTGACTAGACTAACACTCAGGAAACCAAGAAAAAGGCGGGTCGATCCAGGAGAGATAAAAGAAAACGAGACCCGGAAAGTAAGAACGAAACTAAGAGAAAGAGTACAGACTAGTCTGAAGTGAGTTAGCACAACCTAATGTGTGATAAATAATATGTGTGCAGGGAGCTAGGCTTAGGTCCCCACCACGCGGGTGGATCGCTTAAGCCTAAGCGTCGCGGGGCAAGAAAGCTGACTAACAACTAGTATAACAACCAAATAGTTAACAATATATTAGTTCGAACAAAAACATTGATCAGCCCGAAAAACAACTAGTAAACATCACTAACTAATAATATGCTAATGCTATGAAAGTTACTCAAAGACGGCATTACCCTCTTTGCATCGTCCTCAACAATCTGCAATCCCATCGCCTCCAATTCTACCTCGACCTCCGGTGTCAGGTGGGAAGCTACCCACCTGGCTTCAGAGGTCGAGGGTTGGAATTCTGGCGCGCCCGGATTTAGCGGGGAAGAAACCCTGCTAGCGGGTCGTTCTGCCATCCTTGAGTCAAAATGAACTATCACGAAATTTATAATAACTGATCAAAAATTGGCTGAAAAATAAAATATAACAGTGACGACTTAAAGCGTGGCCTGAATTTCGGCAATCATTTAGTGAGCGACTACACTTTTGTACAGGGCCAGCAAAAACATACAGGTGTAAATATTAAAGAGCCTTACCACAATTTCTGGAATCGCATGTGCCAGCCGCCGCAGTGGCCGGACGTCCGCGGCGACACAAAATTTCTCCCTTCGCAAAACCAATGCATTGCCTTACCGCTCTATCAATTCCGCAATTCAACAACCAAACAATAAATACACTTATATTGGTGTAACTCACACAGTAATAACCACACTACCGATTTCCAGTCACAATCAAACAAAAAACCATAGAAATACACTGATACTACCTTTTTCCCCGGCAGAGTCAGTCAAAATCCCTCAGATTTTACGGTTATTTTGCATAACTGGTTTTTCTAGCTAGTCCAAAAACTTCCGAAATCCAATGACTCCAATACACACGAAAAACACTGTATATATCCGAATTCAAAATCCACGTTACTCATAAACAACAACTCAAACGCCACGTAATCACAAAACAAGCCAACGATTCAAGTAATCACTTATTTAGTAGCTAGCTATCTAAACATATTTTCGATTATTTCCGAAAATTTTGTATAGGTTTTTGTAGACGTAGAATTCGAAAATTCAGACGAAATATAGCGTTTCCTACACATTTCTATCGAATTCAGCACTTTTCACAACCTCTTACAAAGTTTTCTGCCATGTACATCTGAATTAAGCCAAATTCAGATCATAACAGTTTTCCGTGAAATTTACATCATCCAAAACCGTCAATCTTGACCTGAAAACATTTATATCCAGCCCAGATCTAGTGAATATCAATAGTTTGCAACTCTTTTTGTACTGTTTGAGCTGCGGGAGCCTCCACAGCTCACCCAGGACCAGTCTGCAATGTTTATACTTTTTGAAACTTACGACAGATTTTAAATTTGTGCACATACCCACGCAGCAACTCTCTAGGACACCGACACTTCAAGGGCTGCTCTTTTCAGCTCAGAACCTTCCAAACCGAGGCTGTGCCTGCCGACACCAGCCCGTTCGGGGTCTTTCTGCCAAGATCTTTCCCCGAAAATTTCCGTGCAGCCCGAAAGCTCACACATTCTCACAAAAAATGTGATCCAGCTACTATAACCTAAATTCTACTGAGATTTAGAGGCGCAGGGTGCAGTGACGTCTGTACAATTATAATAGGCACAAAACGTGTTCCGCGCTGGCTAAGTTATAACGAGCACTCGCGGCGTTAGTCGACACACTCCTGGGCAAACTTTAGTTCAATAAACCAGTGTATTTAATACTTGACAGAAATAGATACATATATAAGGGGTAGTGCGTGGCCAGCAGCCACTCTTATTACGGTCCTATACTTAACAATTTGAGCAGACAAAACGCGTACGATTTGCACACGATAAATTACACTAAACATTATTTTAGACTTAGAATAAAATAGTTTTGTTGCCTTATTTTGGAAACGATTTACTACCAAATTTCAACAACCACTTCACCCTTTTTAAATGTTTTTTCGTTAGAAATAACAAGTGTTCTTACCCCCTCTAATCATGTTCAACTAAAAATTCCGGTATATCATTATGAGGGGAGTTGATTTCAAAACTGAAACATTTGTTAAATGGCTATTTTTAGGAATGTGTGAAAAATAATTGTATTCGTTATGTGATATTTTGATGTTGGATTGAAAATACACTGGGTAACCTTGATATGGATGCCTAAGCTTTATCAGTCATAATTCCGCCTTAGCTAGGCTAAGTCGTAATTCCGCTTTGAGTTAACACAATTCAGGACTGGGCTAAATTACGACTTGGGCTACAACATATATACAAGTAATTGGCCATATATGTGTAATTTGTCACTTTCACTGCGATCCTCCGTCTATAATAACTCGCGTTGTTTACCACCGATTTCTTTCTGAAACTATGTTATCCGTATGTTTTAAAATTTCACTATTTTCAACGGTTTGTATTAATTTTTTTAGAAGATTCTGCAAAAAATTAGATTAATTGTCAAGAAAGAACATTTGCCGCAAAAAATAATTTTGTTTTGTATCTAAAATAAAACCACATCGAATGTAATAATTGGCGTGATCGTAAAATTGAGTTTTCTCTCGATAAATATTTCGAACTAATTTTTGTCAAAATAATTGAATGCGGAAGTTTTTACAACAAATTTGTAGACTAAACATTTTCAGTTGTTTTTTTGATTAATCTTCAGCTAAAAAATGCCACATCTACAGATCGGAGTTTGAATCATATCGCAGCACAATAACTGTTTACACTCGCTTATCAATCAGACTTATGCGGTGTAAAGCGTGATGCTTAGTCCAAGCTCAAGCTTAAATGTGTTTGTAGTGTTTACGTTTTTGTTCTGCATGTTCCGGTTGGGAAATCCGGTAGTTTTCACTATCCGGTTCCGGTAACAAATGCAGTATTTTTTCATTGCAATTTACCGATGTTTTCGGCATTGGAAATTTTTCTCATTCGGAAATTTAAGAACAATTGGCCTGTTGTTCTTACTTATTTTTCTAAAATTGTCTCCGCGTGTATTGCCAAAGTTTTCAGTTGTTCCATACTCCATAATTTATCATACCTTTCCACCTAGTGCATTTGTTTCAAGATTTTGGCATTCTAAAAGTAGTGTTAACAGCATTCAAAGCCATAAAATTGCTTAGAAATGAATTTTTTGGTAGAAGCATTTTTTGTTTTCTAGTTCCGGCCCCTCTTCCAGTGTTTTTTAAACTTTCCGATTCCGCTTTCGGCATTTTATAATTCCCGTTGCACACTGGTTCTAATGTAGCAAATGCATTCAAACTTTGGTCATTTTTGCAAACATAAATTTACATTTAAGTTTAACTATGAAAATACTGACATGAAATGCTTAATTTTGTTGACAATTTTTGTAGCTCTCGGACAATTTTATATTCCAAACAGTTTAAGATGTTCTAATTAGACAGGTAGCGTAGAAATTTGACAATACGTGAACGTTTACTAAGACTCATGCTGGATTCACACAGTCATCGTAGACAAAATTATTGTCAACGGCGCATTTTCGCCCAAACCTATACGAGACCGCAACTGAATAATCGTCGACACTGAGATTTGCAATTTTCCCGTAATCATCGTGTGCGGTACGCTACACTTTAAGAACACTTGAGTAAAATTGTTAAAAAAATTCTAAAAATGATCAGAAAAAAGTCATTTTCAGTTTTTTAATTCTAAATCCTTAAACATTTTAAATTGCCTGAATCAAATTTGGCTTTAGTTTTTTTAAAAGAGGTTCTCGAACTGATTAGAAACAGCGCGATTAAAAGTGACCGCCTGCCTTTTAGTTTTCAAATTTATAATTCTACTGTACATACATTTTAGAGCGTACGCAGTGAAACGGCGAGTTTAACATTTTTTGATTCTGTTCCTCGTTTTTAGCGTTGTATTCTATATATCGGGTTTAATTCTTGTAACTTTTCTCAAATTAAAGATTTAAGTTGTTTTGCGTATTAAACATTGATATTTCAATAAATAGAATTAAGTAGCTAAAGATGCGCAGTCCAGAGACCACAGGTTTTAAAGTTTGCTCTTTTCGCTTCCAAACGCCCTCCTGTTCGGGCCTTTAGGTAGAGGGAAGCTAGTGGGCTCAGCTTCTGTGGAAAAATTTTGGACCCTCTAGAAACGTTTCACCTTGCTTGTAAGGCATTGGAAACCTTTGTATACGCTTCCTGAAACATTTTTAGCCCCTCCCCCCACCCTAGCAAAGTAAGCTGGCTACGAACCTACATCAGACATGATTCTAGGTTTTTGTGTTTCGTTCAGAACTGAGTGTCATGTGCATTAACATTTCGGTTTCAGTGTTGCTATAAGAACAACATTATAACATTTAATCGATATTTAGTAAAATTTAATCTGAAATAAAAAAACTTAACTAAGTGTGAAAAATCTAAAAATGCATTCTGGAATACGTTTAGGTTCAACAGTGTTGCTAGTCACCATAATTCGATCTAGTCTTAGTATGGCGCCACCTTTTAATAAACTCTACCCAGGGCGGCAAAATCATGAATCCATTTCGTGCTTACCCCTAAATTGCGCACAGTGTAACGTTCTCGAACTCGACTTGCAATGTTATCACTACTGTGATAGCCTTTGTTGGCGCCAAAACGTCCAAAATGGCGGCGTGCTGCAAAACGCCAGTTACGCGAGCAAGCCAACGTCCCTTACGCATAAGGGCGTTGGTTTACGCGAACGAACTTTATTCAATAGTGTAATGTTTCGTGATATTTCACACAATCGACAACACGCAGTTGGACGGGGGTACACGTACGGCGAACAGTTGCATGCGACAACAGTTTCGACTCATATACAGCCTAGTGTTGGCCTTCCTATCCCTGGATACATCGAGCGTTATCCTAATATTGTGATAACTTCTGGACATTATCAAGACAGGAATAACGTGGAGAACAATTACGAGAAGCAAACGAAAGAAGCTTTGCAAGGAACAAATAGAAGTTTCGAATTTACCAGGCGTAAAAGTCGCGCAAAACAACGGCGTGAAACGCACAAGCGAAGACTGAGATTTAGACGGAAACGTATAAAAGAAAGAAGAAGCGAACGGCAGCGCCGCATCGCTGATAAGGTTAGTTGTATCAAGAGTGGATGATCACTCTTTATAACAAGAGTGTGCGACTGGGTACATTCTGTGTATTAAAGAATGTACCAGCACGCGTTGCGTTTTTGTTCGACACCTCTCCACAATCTGGGGGGGGGGTAAGCAAGAGATTAACAGTATGCTTCAGTACACCTACCCCGCCTTAAACAAGGGGGGTTACAATTTCCTTCTTCACTACGATATAAAACTGCGTAAAGACCCACCCTAAACAAGGGGGTAGGCCAAAAACGCAACGCGTGCCGGATACATTCTTTATTACACAGAATGTACCCAGTTGCACACTCTTGTTATAAAGAGTGATCATCCAGTCTTGGTTGTATCAAGAGTGCATAATACAAGAGTGTATAACTCTTGGGGTTATACATAAGGGCCATCGGTTCGCACAGGCTATAGCACCCCCTAAATAAGGAGGGTGGGCCAAAAAAGAAACACGTGCCGGGAATATTCTTTCCTACACAGTATGTGTACGCAGTGGCGTATGTACTCTTGTTGAAGTATGCATCTTCCAGTGTTGGATGTATTTATTTTATTGTAATTTTAAAATTCACATACCGCTGGCTGAACACACGAAAAACACATAAAGCTCAGTAACTAACATTTTGCTGGTATGCTCAGCAGCGCAATGCAAAATAAGACGTACTAGAAGCTCTTTTTATTGTTGATCACTAATGGTGAGCACGTTCCGAGTTCATATTCCATGATTAAAGTGCACCTTATTCGAAAGAAGAACCATATAAACTATTGGGGCCTGTCCACTAAGTGTAAGTGTAAATCCAAGCCTAATCCTATGTCTGAACGAAACCTAACTCTTAAAAGCCTAAGTATAAATTTAAGCTTTTCAGTCTTGCAAAAGTCGACCAGTTCCGCTGTCTTCTAGCAAGCCCGTAAAACTTAGAAATGGGCCAAGATGAAAATATTTTTGCGCGTTTATATTAAATTTTTGTTTCAGGCATTAGTGAGAGCACAACTGGACAATTTGGCGAATCAAAGATTCAACGCGTGTTGTTCATCAATTGCTCCTACATGTGCTGCTGCCGGGATCTGTTCGCATAACGCAAGTTTAACTCAAGTAAGTGCCGCCTTTGTATATTTGTACAGAAATTGTGATTTTTGACATCGAACAAAATGTTATTGCAGCCTGTTTAAATTACACGGCAACGTAATGTGACATTTACTTTGAGGTAATCTTAGCATTGGAATTTCTGGTAACTCGGGTTATGGTGTAGAAGGTTCATTGAGATTGTCCGTAAACACTCTTTGTACTGAACAAAAATTTGTTTAATAGAGATTCGAAGAATGTTTCCAGTCGGACGGCTCGGCTTAAGTGGCTGGGTATGGGCAAAACGCTCCAGCGCCATCCATGTTCAGGGCTAGTTGATTCTTATTGCAGCCTCTTTAAATTACATGGCAACGTAATGTGACAATTTAATTTGAGGTAATCTTAAGTGCCCGTAAACACCCTTTGTACTAATCAAAAATTTGTTAGAGATTTTAAAAGTGTTTCCAGTCGAACGGCATCTATCGAGTGTAAACTTAATCCTAAACTAACTTCTTTAATGTGGAACATAGCTATAAAATTTTTACTTTTCAAAATCATCATTGGTCACTGAGAAAATCTGAGATGATTTAATCCGATTATATATTATTGCCTTTATTATAGTCAAAAAATATTTATATAAACTGCAGTGAATAGCCCACCACATGAGCTGTCTACAATATATACAACTGCAACCAAAGTAGTGTCAACTAGTGTTTTAATCTTAACATTGACCATAATCATACGCATCATTTCAGATTTCAACTAAAACATTAAAAATTCAAATCTAAATATGATTATAAATATTAAAGTGATGATGTAACAACGTTTTTAGCTTTTTCCATGATAAACAATTACTGGCGCGAAGAGCTGATAAACAGCCGGTCGACTGGCCGATTGGCCAACACCTTTGGCCGGCCTGCCTGTTTTCGGCCGGTGCACAACATAACTGAGCAATAGTAGCGGTGTTTTTTGTCTTATCGCACTATTTCTGTAAACAATAAATCGTTAGCTCGGCAGTTTCTGGTGAAGAATTTTTCAATTTTGCTATTAAAAATTTAAATAACTGATTGCTTCTACTGAACCTACCTCGTCTGGTATTTACATGTAAGTTGAAAAAACAACTGCAGAACGCGTGCCGAAAATAGCACCTTACCTGCTTTTAATAGCGCAAACGTATCATCAGAAGTATTTGTCTTAATTCTCATCTGTGCTTATCAATTATCACCGCGGAGTAATAAGGCGTGAATCAAGTGAGCTGTGTCATCTGCTGGTCTGAAAATCTGCCTACAAAAAAGTAGGCAAATTTGTGCTAAAACGAGCGAAATTTTACACATCTTCATACGCAGGTTCCTCTATACTGTAGTGACCCGAATAAGAGGGGGTCTGACATTTATTTGGCCTCTCCAGAGGGTACCCTCCTTGTTATTCGGTTACGGACTGTTATTTATTTTTAACCCACGCTCCACCACCCTTCGTTACTGATATATATCCGGTACTGCAATTATCCGTTGAATCAAAACGTTTATTTGTCTTGTGCCAATAGCTTGAGCGATAATACAAGGTTATACTTATGAATGTACTTTCATAATTTAGGTACGCTTTAAAGGTTCGAACTCAAATTATTTGGTCCTGGAGTTATTTATGCGCTACAATTAGGGCTAATTGACATTTATGGACTCTAATTAGGGTTTAGGAACTCTATCCACTTACCGACTCTTATTAGGGATTCGGACTCCTATTGATTTGGACTCAAAATGGGGACCCCCCTTTTATTACTCCACCACCTCTTATTCGGGTTAATACAGAAACAACGCCTATCATCAACTGGTGACAGATGCTACACACATTTGAGAATGCGGGCACAGATTGAAGCGCTTAGCGAATGGCTCTCGGAAAATCTTACTGGTGACAATGCGGATGATGGGAAGGCCTCGGTTATCTGACGTCGCCCACAGCTCTACAAAAATTAACTATTTTACAATTAAGCTATATTGATTTTAACAGATTTACGATGCAGCATATCAGAACTGTGACCCGTCACGCTACATACTGCACTTGGTACGATGTTCAAATATTGATTTCGCAGATAACCGGCATTGTTGCTCAGGGCTACCTCGACAATGTCAATCGTTATGCTCGCCAAAAATACCTAGCTACTTACCAGCAAATCAACTTATTTGCATAGATTATATGCGAACAATATTTGGCTGTAACCGTCGAGGCCTGGGTCGGTCTGACAGCGGTTTGAAACGGCGATTTTCAGTGGATGAAAACGGTCGTTATAGGCCATTTGATATCGGGAATTTGTGGAATGTTGTCGCACGGGAAGGAGCGTATATTTTTCCAGCGCTACAGCCTCGGATCGAAGCAAGGCGTACGGCAAGACGTACCGAGGCGGACCGTGCTCGTAAATTGACCAATGACCGTTCGCCATTTGCTCGGCGAAATCTAAGACGCTATTCTCATTCGTTAAACAACAACGGCCGTCGTGGAAACCATCGTTTCCGTGAATATGAAGGTCATTTACGGCGGCGGCAAACCGGCCAATCACAACGCAAGAAATCCAGAAGCTCAGCACCTCGATTAAACAATCAAAATCGAAAACGCAGCCGGCGTCGGCAATCTGATCAATTAACGCGCAGTATTATAAGATACTCAAAAAATCAATTAACGAATCAAAACCGAGAACGTGGTCAGCGTCGCCAACCTGACCAACCACAACGTGCCAAAACACGATACTCGGCAAATAAATTATCCAACGAAATTCGAGATTATCGAATCGGGGCGGTGCCGAAACATTCAACTATTGAGCGACAACTACTAAAATCTCGATCAACCAATCAGCGTCGAGCATTACTCCAACCACCAGAGCGAGCGGAATCAGGAAATCAACAACAGCTTGGAATTGCACCTGCGGTGATATCTCGAATTCTTACTGGACTCGCACCATTATTAGGAGCTCCTAAGCGATCAGGAGTACATCAATCAAACTACCCGTTAGATTCTACTCCAATTGGCCAATCAAATCTGTTCTCCGCCAGCCATTCCCTAATTACGTCACCGTTGTCACATGCTATTGGTCCTCAGCTGCCCAATAGTCATTCGCTCGCGCTACTCCAAGCGTTACCAAATCAGTCGTTTGATCGACAACAAATTCAACAGCTGCTTGGACCTCAACTGACGGCAAAAATTAAATCAAGCTCGTTTGAGCAGACCAGCTCCACACCACGTGAAAAGGCATCAGAACTGTTTCAAAAGCGTGCGTTTGTACCTGCTCGGACTTCAAATTTATTAGAAGACAATCGTAAACAAGTCAACCTTTCCAAATCAGTGGAAACTGCTGCAAATGAGGTTCTGTGGCCTATCATGTCTTCACTGATTGGGTAATTTGTTTCGCTTTAGTCTAAACCGATTTGCATCAATATTTAGTATACATGAGGAGAGCCCTTAAAGCTGCAACCAATTTGCATATGCAATAGGATGGATCAAACGCATTTTTGGTGTAAAATACGCCTCAAACAGCACCTTGTGTGACAATAATAATTTGCCGACTATTGAGTTTTGAGCGATGATCGGATTTTCGCAAAGCGTTATACGTTTTGTACTCAAGGAGCGAAAGGTGAATATCCGTCCGTTTGTGTATCCGTTCGTCTAGCGAGAATCTCAGGAACCGCTGTATGAAATTTGCCAATCTTTTTGTGCTTGAAAGGCTATGATCCTGGGTGTTAATCTTGGATTGAGGTTGTACAATACTAAAGCCATTTACTAGGTAGACGCTAATTTGCATAATTAATTAAGCATAAGTTAGGGCTTTTTCATTTTTTCACTAATTATTAGGGTTACATGTCATTAATTTCAGCACTAAAGCGTTGTAGGCGCCCGAAATCTGAATGAATTATTCATAAACATTTAGAAGAGATTAATGAATAGCTAGCTACTAAGTGATTTGTGTATTAACTGATTGAGTTATACCTAATTTAGGACTTTTTACATTATTTCTCTAATATTAAAGTTACAAACGTTTTGATTTTATTAGTAAAGGGTTTTTGGATGCGAGAAATCAGAAGAAAGTATTCATAAACCTTCAAAGTAGATAATTGAATAGCCCGCTACTAACATATTAGCATATTAATAGCTATGCCAACTGTGGAAGTTGAGTTGGGTATCACTGTTTTGGCCAATATAACGAACAGGGGAGAAACAGTTTTATAAGTATATCGCTAAGGTTAAGCCGGAGCCTAAGCGTAAGAATGAGCATATTTCTAAACCTAAGACTAACTCTAAGCGTAAAACAAGCAAAAAAATTAGTCTAAAGCTTAAGCTTACTTTATTGCAGTTCCATAGAAAAACGTTCCGCCCCTGATTTTTACATGGGCCATTGTGTTTATAAGCGTTTGCGTTCTGTTGGTTTTAGGGTGTTCGGGTATGAGAAAAATTAGTTAGATGCACGCTAATTAGCATAGTACCTATGCCAGTTATAGCATATAAGTGCATTCTATTTTTATAAATATAGGTTTTGCCGGTGTATAACACTATGCTTCGTGTGGTTTTCAAATAAGAAACACTGAAATATGTCGCTGTGCAGATGTCACTGCACCCAGCGCCTCTAAATCTTAGTAGATTTAGGCTTTCGGCAGCTGGAATCACATTTCTGTGAAAATGTGTGAGCTCTCGGGCTGCACAGAAATTTTGGGAATAATATCTCGGCGGAAAGTCCCCGTGCAAGCTTGTGTCGGTAGACACAGCTTTGATTCGGAAGGCTCTGAGCCAAAATATGCAGCCCTTGAAGTTTCGGTGTCCTGGAGAGTTGCTACGGGCATGTGTGCACAGGTTGGACGATTGCTGAAAATCGAAATGTTAAGCAGACTTTTCAGATCTGTCCGGTTGGAGCTGTAAGTGCTCTCGTGGCCCGGAAAGTATGAAAATAGTTCTGAATAGGTGATATTGTATCGGTTCGAGACTAATTTCAGTGTTTTTGGGTTGAAAACAGTAGTTTCGGATAACTCGAATTTTGCGAAATATCGTTTTGATCTGAATTTTACCAAATTCAGATATTCTGGCTGTAAAACTGTGTAACAGGTTTGTAAATGTGCTGAATTTGATGGAATGCATCTAAAAACACTTAATTCTAGCGAAATGTTCGTTTTCTGCGCATTCGAAAACCTATAGAAAATTTCGATTACCATCGAAATTTGATGATGATTACTAGCTACTTGTTACTAAATATATTATCATTATTGGCTTGTTTTGTGGAGGATTTTGAGTCGGCCATGTTTTGTTTTGCATTACTACGTTTGAAATTTCTAATATAACACGTGTATTATTCTAGTATTTCAGAATATAACGGTCTTGCGTAGGAGGTTGAGATTTTTCGTTTAAGTTGGGTATTGGATTTTTCGGAAATTTTGTAAGACGTGGGTTATTTTCACTGCATTTACCGAAACCTGTTATGCAAAATTGTTAATTTTGCATAATCTTAGGATTTCCCCTGTTCGTCGCTGACTTGTCACAAACTTTGGGAGAGATTTGAGTGTTATTTTGGCAACGCTGTTTTTGTGGTTTGGGCTTTGATAAGTGGTTTAGTGGGTGGATTTGAATTTTGTGTTTTAAAATGCAGAATTTTACGGGGTTAAATAACTCCCTGCGGCAGCAGCGGAGTTGGACCTGGGCGACCGGGGAGGATTGGTGTCACTGGTCAGCGGCGAAATCCCCATTCTGGTCCGGGCTATCACAAGCAAATCCGCAGATTCGGCCGTTACCACGGCCCGAATCGGTCATCCCCGAATTGCTGGTAAGAGTTATTTATTTACTTGCTTACACCATGGTCGTTTCTTTACACCGGTGTCTAACGGCTCTTGAGACTATCGAGAGAGTCCGAGCTGGCTTATAGATTTTTGCGTTATTTGTTTTTAGCCGTAGTGTAGAATTACATCTAGCGTTATATATAGGCAACTAACTTCGCTCGGTTGAAATGGCAAGGAGTACACCATCGTCCCCGCTAAATCCTGAAGCTGACGAGTTCCAACCTTCCACCGCTGGGGTTCGGTGGGCGGTAGCTCACTTAACGCCTGAGGTTGAAGCTGAGCTCGAGGCTCTGCGAATGCGTAACGCCGAGGAGGATGCGCTGGTAAGATTTGTTCTGTTTCTTTAATTTGGGTGTACTTGTTGCCAGGATTTAGGCGTTAGTTTTCTTAACCCAGTGTTACATGTTATTTTCCGCTAATAAACTAATAAATCGAGTTCTTGCACATAGTATTTACCTCACACATACCCGTTTAACTATTCATTTTGATTTCGGGCTCGGGACTACCGCCCCGTTCCCGTTTCTTTGTAAATATCGCCGTTGAATTAACCCGCATTTTTCTTGTGTCTCCGAGTGTTTACGCTAGTCACGCATGCGCTGAGCTTAGGTCGAGTTGAGTTGCCTGAGTTTTTGAATGCATTAATTGAGATGTTAACCGGATCCAGATATTTCAATTGTTTTATCGAGCATTGTTTCGGATTTTTAGCCAGTTTGAGTTCATAGATTGATTGTTCGTAAGCCGAAAACATTTTCGGCTGTTGTCTTTTCTGTCAAATTATTCGGCGCGTTTAGAATTCTAGAATTCGATATTTTAGCGGCGCCTGTGAAATTTTGTAATTTAGGCTGATTTGATTTGTTACGCGAAATTAAGCGCGATGGAAAATTTGCGGCGCTCATAAGCCGCTGTTATTCGCGCCGGCCTGATTTTGCTTGACTGTCACTCGGTAGAGTGACGATGTGTATTGTCTAGTCAGATCCGTGGGTGGAACCTTTAGGTGTGATCAGATCGGTTTGCATTTATTCTTCGGTGATCGGTTTCTTACGAGGACGCTTACGCTTAGGGTATTTAGCTGGATTTCCTCGTTTCAGTGTGATGCTTTTAGGCTAGGTGAAGTTACTGTCCTCGAAGTTTGCGTGCTTCTCGATCTGGTTACGCTGGGGTGACTGCTATTTTCGCGGATCCCCGTGATTCCCTGTGTCGGTGACTTTGGAACGAACCTACTCCAGTCGCGGGCCTAGCATAGCGTAACGCATTCGATCATTTTCTATCCATAAGCAGAAAGTTGCCGAGGGTAGGCGGCGCACCGTTTTTACTTTCTGACTTATAGTCGCTCAATATTTTTTTATATTTACAAATCAGTTGAAAGTTCGCTACTTAGCCTCTTAACTAATCTCATTATTGCATTTGAGCATAATGTAACTAGGTGAGTTCGAGCTTCGCTCAATACGTGTCATTATTTGCAGCAAATTTACGTTCTGTTTATATTCATAGCGGTTTGCAAGCTGTATGCTTGGCAAAGGGTTTTTGTGCATTAATAAGTATTTACAATTTATTACCACAATTATTAATTAAAAACCAAAAAGCAAATAACAAAACAGCAAACGAAATGAAAGAATTAATGTTCCGATTCCGATTATACATGCAATCAGAATTGGAATAGAAACCGGAAAAGTTGACGTGATGTGGCTTGAAATCTGAATAAGAGTTTAGTGTGTCGATAACGTTAAAACTTAATAATTCATGTACTTATATTTATTGGCATGTTACAGTATTTTGAATAGAAAAAAATGATTCCCCTATACGTTTCAATGTTCAATACGAACATTTCGGGTAATGTCACTCAGACGTTACCGTTTGCAGGTTGCGCACAAATAAAGTCCACCCTGTTCTGCTGGAACGGTATGGACGTCCATACCGTCTACCAGACTTACATTTTGTCCACTGGTGACATAGCTAATAAGCGGACACTAATGGGTTCAGCACAACGGTGTGTGGACAAAATTTATGTGGCAATAACGGTGTAGATAGTTAAAGTTTTGAATGGTAGTTCTTATATATGCCACAAATTTTAAAAGTAGTTAATATACGCGAAATCATTTAAAATGTTTGTAAAAGTTCCGTTCTGAGCTGTACTGGGGCATATCTGGCATCAGGGCTCAAAAATGATCGAATTTTTAATGCACTTATAACAAATAAGTCATAGATAAAAACATACGCACAGTTTTAGTTTTCTGAAAACAGAATTTTTTGGCAACCTGTTGACGTGCGCTAAATTGTGGTTGTGTAGCATCCGAGCGTTTGTTTTTAGTTTGTTAAACACTTGCATGGGACCAAGTTGGCTTGCTGTAACATTTGGTTTGGTAAATTCTTACGCAATTATGCAGGAACATTATTCTCTGTGCTGATGTAATTCCTTCAGGTATACATATGCTGGAATTCGCGGTTCCGTCATGCGTTTTACGTCGGCTACAACATAATGCAACTTTCATCAATTTAAAAAATTTAGTATTGTATAATTTGCATAAAAACACTGTGCCAGACATACATTTGAAATATTGATAGCTATGCGGACATTTTTCGCTCAGAAATACGGATCGAAATGTCCGCTTATAGTTCAACTCGCGTGCGCAGAGTGCTGTTCATAACGTGTGACTGACATAAGTAAAATACATTTTTACCACAAATATTCATTGGATCCAATTGGCACCAGCTTTGATGCACGCATGGATCACCAATACGGGATACATGTGAATTTCTGGGACACGGAAAACCGTACGATAGTAATAGGTATTATATATCAGGATATGGGATAGGATCACGCTCTAGAATATTTTCAAACTTGCAGTAATCGAAAACCGTTGTATCCCCCTTGAATAATGTTTGGGCTGCATAGCCAGGTGAGTTGGCTATAGGTCGGCATACAATCTGCCCATAGCCAAGGGTTACGATCGCTCCTAAATTATTTAGAGGGGTGCTGACCACCTATGACCCGCCTCTGTCGACAGCAATCTTAATGCACCAGAACGACAGTCGATGAAAAAGTTTTAGACTATTTAAAGACGATACGAATATTTGTGTTGGAATTGCTATGCCCAAATTTACCGTTGTTCCAGCTATACGAGCCTGCCTGTACTTTTACTTCAAAAACCAATTCTACATTCTAAAGTTTTTGCTATTAAAATTACCATAAATATACATATATACTCCAAGTTACTGAATCGTTAATAAACCATTAAATCCATATGCTTTTCCCGCATGAATACTCGATGTCTTTGTTGCAACTCTTCAAGTTGCAAGGATAGGGAACTTCAAAGTTTTTAATTAAGCAACGAGAAAAGCAGGTACGCAAAGGCCTTGACAACTAATCCTCAGACTTGCAAGTCAATAACTGGTATGTATCCTGCAAATAGCTTATATTTTACAACACGTTTCAGGCACTGTCATAATATTAAGGGCGTTCGCTTTGTCATAGTCTTCAATTTTATGCAAATGCTGGTTAATGTATAGAAGAGGGTCGTAACAGTAGTATAAGCATGTTCCTAAGCCTACGCCTTAAAGCCTAAGTGTAAGAATGGGGCTTACACCTAATCCTAACTAAAGAATTAGTCTACAGCTTAAACTTTCTCCATATTGCAGTCCCATAGAAAAACGTTCCGCCCCAGATCTTTAGATGGACCCAATTGCTGCATCAGAATGTTGTACTTTTTTATTCTGATTGATGCGATAGAGATTTGAAAGAATGACTGACTACAAAGGTGCAATTCAAACAACGTCTAAATTCATGTAATGAAAACTACTTTTTGCGTTAGTCGTAGTTTATAAATTACAATTCTAATGCACGCTTAAGCCTTGTGCTCCAATTTTTCTCTTACATGATTACTGCTAAAACGTCAACTCACTTATTGTTCACTAATTGCGGTTGAATCTACCTAGTATGATACAACGGCTAATGCAAAGAACAGGGACTGAACAGTATTATAAGCATATTCCTAAGCCTAAGCCTAAGCCTAAGCGTAAGAATGAGAGTATTCCTACGCCTAAGCCAAAGCCTAAGCCTAAGCCTTAGCCGAGCAAAAAATTAGTCTAAAGCTCAAGCTTACTGTTTTCTACTTAGTTACACAGAAAAAAAGTTCCACCCCCTATCTTTGCATGGACCGACACAACTAGAGTTTGACTCAATTTCTTCTTTAAAACGTTCAAAATTTTCTGAGGAAACTGGCAAACTTTTTTACCATCAAATACCACAAAATATAAAATAACAATAAAGAATATAATACATTTTTATAATAAAACCATAAGCTGCACCATTTAGAATTCCAGCACAAATTTATAAAATTAAAATCCGACGGTTAAAGTTCATATTAAACTACAATTGACAATTCTATCGTTCTTCACGATGGCCAGCGTGCCTCTATTCAGGAATGAGGTTCTCCATGGGGTATTTCGGTGGGGCTGTGTCAGCCCTGTCGAATAATGAATCAAAGATGCACATTTGGGCCTACAATCAATCCAGGTTTCGCGACTATAAGTGCTACACCCTGGTTCAAGACATTCATGTGCGCAAAATAAGCATACAATAAATAGCATCAAAAATGTAATAAATAAATTCACTTGATGTTCTACTCAAGGCACGTTGTATAGACAATTGCTTCGGTGACGGCGTACGGATCACAGTTTGATGCCGGGCGACGATCTTCAAGATAACCCTGAAATGAGTAAATAAAAAAACAATAGCAAATAATAAAAAAATTTGAACATTTTAAGTCTTAAATAAATTCATCATAAATAATCGACATAAAAATATACCGTGAAAGACGAACTGTTCGGTGAAATCGTGTGTTCGAATCGAATCACTGCCACTGAAAATTTACCAGAAGGGGATGTAGTCTACAATCAGGCGAGTAGGCAGAGGGGAATAGAATGGGTTACAGTCCCATGGAAAATTTTTCAGTTCCGCTTTAAGTTATGTGAAACATACGCACGTCTCTAATAATAGCTGTATTTCATACTCCCCTAGCGTCTTCAGATGGCTAACAGCGTACTCACTACTAGAATAATTGACTCAAAGAATGTTGCAATTTTTAGTACAAAAAATTTGTGCTCAGATTCAGTATATAAACTAGAACGAACAATCATAGGCATCGTTGGGAATTAGAGAATATTAATGCTGAAAACTTACATATCCATCATGTGCGACTTTTCTCGGAATCCGAACAGATGCACCTCGGTGAGCAATTCCAGACGAAAATTTTTCAATACTCGCAGTTTCATGAAGGCCAGTCAACCGCCGTTTGTTATCCAGACCTCCAGTTGGATCGTACATTTCAATGTGACGCGCTTGACGTTTGGATAATTTTTCGATCGCGGCATTGATTGCACTGAAATTATACATGAAAATACTGAATATATCATTCGCATTCACTCCTGTATCGAAGACGGTCAACAGGGTCTTGACGTCTCTAACATGAATTAAAATCAAATTTTTGTTTTAACATTTATATGGCTCATCTGCTTTAAAGATGCGCACATGCATGCGAAAGGATTTCACACAAAGTATCAGTATAGGAGCGTCAAAATGTTCGCCAAGTTGTCTATGTTGCGCATGCATGTTGAGAACCTTGCACCAAGTACCATTGTTTTTAAAAGAATTTGTCAATATACTGCTAACTACAAAATCTGAGTTTACTTCCTGCCATGCAAAGAAATGAAATTTGAAACAGTACAAAATTTTTAAATTTGTGATAAAGAACACGCAATACATGAGCAGAACAAGTTCCCTTCTTGCTTTATTGTGCCCATCTACAAAAATATAAACTATATACCCTTGCAACCAAGATCGTATTACTTGTTTACCCCCGCCCCCAACTTCGTTCACTATATTATGACATCGTCCAAAAGTTCACTGGATCCACCTCAGTTTTTCAGTATTTAAAATTTCTAATCGAACCGGTCACAGCAAAAAAATTGAGGTGTTCGCCCCTCTCCTCAACATTCTACTGCACCCGCTCTGAAATTCTTCTTGGAAATCTCATATTTGAAAGACACTACCAATGTAAACAAAATGTGTTGAATGATTGCTTCCAAAAGGGAGAATTTGTGATGTTGGCAACACCTTGACGTTTTATAAACAATGTGGTAGCGAAGGTACTGTACCATGCCCTCTTTCTGATTTACGTCCCTGACCCAAGTTTAGCTTCTACATAGCGGTTACATTAATGTCAGTTACTTACTCCATGCCGATGCCCGGTGTCCGCATTGCTTCAGTCGAATAGTTGCAATGAGCTCCGGCCCCGTTCCAGTCTCCCGGAATTGGTTTCGGATCCAAAGAAATGACAACGTTGAAAGACTCTGCCACCCGATGCAACAAATAACGACCGATCCACAATTCGTCGCCCATCGCGATGCCTTCACATGGACCCACTTGAAATTCCCACTGAAATATTATCATTTAACCCTAAAAAATATTGATGACCCTCTTTGTTGATATTGTAGCTGCTGCGCATCTGTTTGACGGCCCTATAAAGATTGCTCCTAGGTTTCTGTCCAAAACTTGTAAAACAGCCAAAATTTTGGTATACTCTTAGCGGGCCAAGCTGTCAGAAATGTATCAACATGGCTCAGGTGCCTAACAGAAAAGTTCTCTGGAAATTTTCCTTCGCTTGTAAGTCACCGAAAACCCATGTATGGCCCTCCTAAAACATTTTTAGTTCCCTTCCTTAGCAAGGTGAGCTGGTTACAAGTTTGAGTAAAACAATTCATGAAGTATATGGATTCTATGCGTAACCTATTTTACTACAGCTCTTACCATACAATGCGTCATTTACTTACCTGAGCTGGCATAACTTCCGCGTTTGTGCCAGAAATATTGATTCCTGCGTATAACATTGCTCGATAGTGACTTTCAACAATGTCTCGGCCATAAACTTTGTTTGTTCCAACTCCGCAATAATAAGGACCTGAAAACAAAACTCATCCGTTTGAAAAGTGGTTGATAAATGCTTAGGCAAAGGCTTAAGCTTAAGTAAGCTTTACGTAACCATAAGTATGAGTCTAAGCATGGGGGAAAGTACAATAGCCCCAAACTGATTAAACCAAAAAATGTTCAAGAAATATTGGTATATTTAATGTTTGCTAAATTGTACATTGTGCTTTCTGATATTCGCGTGGGATTATAAACAAAATTTTTTTATTAATTCATGACGTTATAATTTTTCAAGATTATTGATGGAAATATCGAAAACATTTTGTAAAATGTACTCGACGTTAGTTTTGAGGTTTTGTTTAAATATCAAATATTAAAAGTTTTGCCGTTTTCGTTTATCTGCTATTATGAAAAATCGACCCAAGACTGAGTGAACATAGTTGCTTTTCGGTTTATTTTTTACCACACAATGGCTGGGTTTGTGAAATCTTACGTATGTATTTACTTAAGTTACTTCAGTCGACTACTTAAGTAAATACTTAACTTGTCGAACAAAAACAGATCAATAGCAAACGTGAGCTACTGTCATAACACAACAGCAATGTTTCTGCTTTATATTAAAGAGACACCATGAATCAACAACTTCAGTTAGAACAAGGTTAGTATGCCTGGGATGCTAATCTGCAATACGTCAAATTTAGTCAGCGACTTAAGTATTTATTTAACTTTAGTAAGCTTTTAACAACGACAAAATGATTAAGTAATTGCTCAGCACGTAGTTAAGCCCTTAGTGGTATAGATACTAAGTAAGAATTTTTTCATTAACCCTTTCTCTTATGAATATTTTCAATTTCATACGAGATGTAATTTTAAGGTGATTCGAACCCAGTCTCACATGACCACTGAACTATAGGAGCTTGACGCTCGAGCCCCAGGGCCTCTCACGTCTTGTGGAGATTTTGCACTGCAAATATATGTTATCAATGTTAAACGCTGCTCACAGGGTGTGTATTGGTTGTACATTTACTCTACGAACGAAAGGGTTAACAAGCAGCTCAAAAAAGATCAGGCAGACGGGATACGTATAATAAGCGTAAGGTAGAATAATTGCTGAACACTAAATACATGAAAACGATGGTATCACGACAATTCGTAGACCCGACAACTCGTCGACCGATAACTTGTAATCCGAAATTTCATCGACTCGACAACTCGTCGTCCATTATTATGTTAAGGCTTACGGTGAGGCTTTAGGTTTACGCTTAGGATTATGCTTAGACTTATTTATAGGTTTTTGGTACGCTGTTGGGCGACCAGTTGTAGGTGGACAAATTGTCGTAGATTCGAAAAACATAACATAGTTTCCGCAATATTCCGCTCATTCGGAGACTTGAACGAAAAAGTAGATCTACTTGTGATGTAAAACAAAAGTATTTGGATGCGGTTTTGGTTTAGATTTTAATTTACAGTATGCAGCGGAAGTGAATACATTGGAGCCATAGCTTGAGGGCCACAAATTTAGCCGGATGCGAAGCTGTATTTGTTAATTTTCGATCGTTTTTTGTGTTCAAAATACCTTGTGGTCCAGGATAGCCGTGTTTTGGCCATCCAAGTGGATGATGATCCCAATCGAGCATTGTATACTCTTGTTCAATACCAAACCATGGATGAAACGATTTCGCTTGTTCCATTACTTTCACACAACTGTTACGTTTGTTTGATTCTAAAAATATAATTCAGACAATGTGGTTGCAAAATTTGCAATACCAATGTCTTACATATACCACGCCTCCATATCTTAACGAATTAGTTTACTTTAATTTTTGATTGAAACTAAAAAATAAGCTGGACCAATGCCCAAAATACGTATTATGATTGCTTCAGCTTTGTCAACAATAGATTTGTGGTTTTGATCAATTAACTGCGGTCACCTCAACTATCGTAAACCATAAAGTTTGTATCATTTTCTATACTGCGCTGCGCTAGTTCTGAAAAACAGCAGAAAAATAATGTGTGATACTACACGCTTAGAGTTTAACACAGGTTCGTAGCTAAGCGGGCCAGTGGGGCTCCGCTCCCTCTAGAAAAATTTTGGCTTCCCTGGAAAATTTTAAACCTTGCTTATAAAAGTGATTCAAAACACTTTTATGGCCCTCCTGAAAAATTATTAACTCCCCCTTATCAAGGTGATCTGGCTACGAGCCTGGTGTGACATAGGGTTGCAGTTGTTATATGACGTTTTAGTAGTAACTAAGTGTAAAATTCAAGTAAACGCTTAACCAGTTGGAACTTTTTCGTTTGTGAACGTTTCACACAAAACCAGTTTGTTGTCGCCACCCTGGAACGGATTTGGATACATTTTGACCGGATGCAAATAGACGTCCGAGTTGTGTCCGCTTGCCTGACCGGTACTTGAGCCGTCAAAATCCCATATTGGAATATCTGTTAAATTAAAACTTAAAAATGTAACTTTTTGTCCACATGTCTTTAAATAAAGTTCGAAACTGTTATAAAAATTGCAGTGAAACTTAAACCTGGGACTTTAATAGGAACGCAACAAAATTCCTGTTGTTAAAAGGGTTTTTTAGAAACGGACACGTTGTACAAACAAATTAGTGTGTGCACTTTGTATGTGTACATGTGTCTATCTGTGTGTAGAGTTAGTGGTGGCTGGGCGGCAGAGTAATTCTGAATAAATCATAACGACCATGTCAGAAACAAAGCTCTGTTTTAAACTTTTTTCGCGTTTCAAACACCATGATTGGAAGTGCTTTATTGCCAGCGGAGAAACTCTAAAATGGATCGCTAGTGTAGCAAAACCGCTATTTACCATTACGTTTTTAGCTGTTACAAACGCAATTTTAGCATCAATTTTATATTCATTTTTTTCAAAGTGTGAAAAGCGCTTTGTATTTTTGAGAATAGCCCTATAGCCAGCGGACTATGTTTTTGCTTAGCACTGAAAAAAATTTAAAAGTATATAAAGGCGTGTGGACGACGTCAGGTATACCTTTAATTGTTTGTGGTTCGTCCGCAAGGGTTTTGGTCTTCGACCTCAAGTATTGCCCAGTTCCATCAATCCAAATGTAAGTCGCCATACAATTTTCACCCTGGTCAAGAACACTAAACCGACGCAGTGCTTGAGTGTTATAACTGTAATCCATATTTGCTGTTTACCACAACTTTAGTAATACAATATTCTAAAAGTGCATTGATATCAAGGGTGTAGCGAAACACCTCTGTAGATGGATGGCATCATCAAAATCCAAACTAATTCTTGACAGGTAAACTCATCGCTTTAATATTGTAAAACAATCGTTAACAATTTACCGATTTTGCTTCAAAATATATTTTGGTCGTTTTTTTCATTGCCCGACCCCCCACCACCAAAAAAAGTTTCCGGGTGTGAAAGTGCAACCATAATGTACGCGTTGGTGAAGGTTACAGAACCGACCCATCCCTTCATAGATGTAGGTGTATTGAATATTGGACGCCACTTTTTAAATAATACTTGCTCATCTAAAACATTGGTTGTATGTGCAGGACTCATGTTACGATAAAGGTCGTCCCATTATCCCGGACCGACGATAGTCCAAGAGTGCTGACATATGCGCTCCTGTTTATGCACAGCCAAATATATAATATATATTTATGTAATATGAGAACGTGGTATTAATAGGAGCAGTTTAAACTTTGTTCAGGGGGCGGATGAGGTTGCAACCCCAGTGAGCTCCATTAGACTGAGAATGTGGTGTAAGTCGTAGGGGCAGTTTTAATTTTCCTTTTGGGAGTTGCAGAACCTCCTGAGATCCACAGTTTTAAGGGACGCTGAGGCTGAGCAGGATAAGTGTTACAATAATGAATTGCTTATTGTGGGGGTTGTGGGGGCGCCAGCCTCACATCCTGCTTACTGTACCCTGAACGTGCGGGAGTTAGGGCGGTGGCAGCCCCCGTGAGAATCCAATTCTAGAAAATTTATCAACGTGGCTGGACCCAGATGTCCCGCTGTTCCAATTGTCCCGTTGTCCAAACTGTCCCGTTATACCAACTGTCCTCACTGTCCCAATTATATATTTGTTATGGGTACTTTTGGTACATTGCTGTTTCGGGAAAATGGGACGGCCTTTAGGGTAACATTGGTCATGTGTAGTGCGTCGGCCAATGTCACGCTACGCATATGTTAGCTCAGAAGGTACAGAACTTATTATCAGCTGGCGATAGGTGTTACACATTTGAGAATACGGAAAACAGTCTTAAAAACACTGCAAAAATTATCTCTGTACAACGCTGTATAAACTGTATGACATTAAAATTTGCTGAATCATTTTTTCTGGAGTATATACAGCGTGCAACGTGAATTCAGATACAGGTAGAAAATTTCAGCTTTCCACTGCGCAATTCTGGTATTAAATTGTATGTTTTCCAACAGAATTTAACCCCTTCTCACATTGAGTTGCCTATAGGTAACTTAGCGCAGTGTATATGCGTTAAATAATATATATCGCACCGTGTTTAACAATTGCAACACGTATACATAGTACTAAATCACCACAAGACGTGAGAGCCCCCTCGGGCTCGAGCGTCAAGCTCCTATAGCTGAGTGGTGACGGTATACGCCTCCCACTCCAGTCACCGGAGTTCGAATCCTAGCATAAAAGTAGGTCTCAGTGGAAATGGAAAATATTCATGTGAGAAAGGGTTAAGGTATTCTTGATATTAGTAATTTTGAGCTTTAAAGATAATAGTGGCACTTTATCTGCGATTTGTTATGAGCTAATGAACAGAAACAGCAACCTACCGCAATTTAACAGATTCTAAATCGGCCGCGTACCTACCCATGTGGATACAATATCACCGACCCTGGACGAAAATAGGACACATCATTTTGAGAAACCAGCCAACACTATTTTAGTGACATTTCTATTGTTGCCGCTAGCGCAGACATGGATGCTATTGGATGTTGACTGAGATAACGAAATGCAAATATAATTGAAAAAATATATTAATATCTGCCTGATTGTTCCAGATTTTACCAAAACAAAGTCAATTGACTTTCAGCTGATGCTATAACAAGTATGCCGACCTATTTTGGAATATGAGTTCAGGAAAATGCACCGACTGAATTCAAATTGAAAATATCAACGCGAGAAGCATATAATTTTTAAAATCAAGAATTTTAGCAATAAAATAGCTGCAGAAGTTTTTAGCCGTTGTATGTTCTTGAACGCGAAATAACTATCCAAGATAGGACCTTTCTTACGCAACTAAAGATATTAAAATTTAATTTTTTATTTGAATAGAAAATTTCCAATCACATACGGACCGCATGAAACGTCTCCATGTACCATGTTGAAATCGAATCGCGAGGCAAGTTTTAGCCGCGAAACCAACCTGTTAACCAACGGCGCCTCATACTGGTTATCAATCATAAATGACTACCTAATTCTAAAACTCAAATCCATCAATTTTGAGGATCTCAGCGAAACAAGCAAACGGCTTTTTCTCTGGAACTAAACTGTGAACTTTAACGCTTTTTAACTCGCATTCGTAGAAAACTATTTACTTTTGTGATAGCTGTGCTAAGCGCCTGAACCAATCACAACGACCTGATGTATAGGTTTTAAACATGAAAATATGAAAAATCTTGAAATTGCGATAATATTTTGAAGTAAAATTGTGATAAAAACTACGTTTTTTTTATCAGTATCTAATTTTTCGCTATCCGGTTCACGTTTCAATACACAATCCAACGTTATATTTGTTTACCGGTTCCGGTTTCGCTTAGGATTATTAAATCCCAGTTGTATACGGTTTGTGTACGTTTGTTGTCGTGTAAGTTGTATTTTTGATAGACTCAAAACATGTAGACTAATTTTCAAATTTCGAAGTAAATTAATATCACGCTTGAAATTATGTGGTTTTAGCTTAGGCGTAGTGTTCGTACGCCACCGCAAGCTTTCGCGCATTGGTATGCATTGATGAATGCGTTTGGCGGCAGCGAACGCGGCGAGTTAAGTGCAATTTTTAGGTTTTGGAAAAAAAACAAAAGTTTGCTGTTATATAATTTTTGACTGCTTACAGTTACTTGTTTACAATTTCGTACGGACGTACAGACACAACTGGCGCTATAAAATGCAAAAATATACAAAAAGTATCCACGAAAATGCGTTATCTTTTAAACGCTGTTATACATGGTTTTCATAAGCAAAATTAAAAAAACATAAGAGTATGAAAAGCTCGTTGTTTACCGTCTAAAATTTTAACAAAAAAAGTTATTTTTTGACATTTCATCACGGCGTTAATAACAATCTTAGAAATTCCGAGAGCTTTATGCTACGTTTTTCGTTTAAGATGTTGACAAATATAAAATATGTCAAAATATAAACGACAAATTTTTAACAAAACAATGTCATGTGCTTATGCGCGTAGTGTTCACGTTAGACGCAAGGTTAGCGTCAGGAGCGTAGCCAAGACTTCACTTCATGAGGAAGTAATTTCACCTAAAACGTTTTTTCGGGGGGGGGGGGCAAACGTACCAGGGGAGAAAGTTTTTAATCATCAGGAAATTATTTTACAGCACGTTTAAGTGACATTTTAGCGTCTTTTCACATATTTTCGAACGGATACATTGTTAATATCCAGCTTTTGCATACGAGCCTCGCCGCGGCAAACATTAATTTATCAACTTTAATTCTAATAAAACTAACAAAGTTAAATGATTTCATTTTGATTGAGCTGGTTGTGAACAACATTTTAATCCTACATTCTAGTCTGAAAGGCGTACTTGCGCTTCGCGTTTTATTTCATTGTGCTTTTTTTTGCAAGATATTTTAGTTCTTGCAAAAAATACAATGGCGTATGAAGCAAAGCGCAAGGCAAGAGTCTGCGAGACCACAATGTATTCCAAAACGTTTTTAATAGATAAACTTGTAATTAAAAATATGCAAAAAAACCTGCAATTGGTTAAACTGGTTATGAAAAACGTTTTGAATGTGGTCTCACATGCTCCTCGTTGCGCTTTACTCTTTATATACGTCATTGTGTTTTCCTTCAAGACATTTTAAAGTCTGAAATACCCAGTATTTGCGAAAGTCTGAAATACCCAGTATTTGCGAAAGTTCTGCTAATTTCTTCAACACTCTTATATGTTATGCAAAATGCAACTACATGCACGATTCACAAGGTGCATGCAGTAATAGGCAGCTACTGTTTTTACGTTGTTTTTAGCAATTTAAGCATTTTAGTGCAAAAATTGTCTGCATGAAGGTAAATTCATATTTAGTTTGAAAATAAAGTTATATGTTGTGTTAGGCAATTTGATAAATTGTCGTTATCGATAAAACCACGGAATTAACAGTAAAAAGTGCTTTCCATTATATATTAGTAGCAAAAAGTATAATTTTTGCAGTGTATTTTTCAAGCTGAATAAAAGCTGATGTTCCAATTACAACGTGCTATTAATTGTTACTACCGCCTTTGGGAAGGGATTCTTATTTTCGAGTGCGGTAGTTTACAGTGACCAATATTGCGTAATAAAAATGCGTCAGAGTGGTGTTTGTTGAAATTTTTGACGCAAAATGTAATCGCTTCGCACGTACAGTGGACAATGAGCAAAATGAAATATGTTAATTGAGTGTTTCATAATTTTTCGAAATGCTTATGGCAAAACTTGCTGCAGGCAGTGCGTTCTCGCTGCAAAAAGTTGCACGTATGAATAGAATTTAATACGTTTTAAAAAATCTTGAGTACGTGAATAAATTTGTGTCCAAAGCAAGATATGTCTGACAATTCTTTTCCGGCAAAAGTTTTTTCAATTTTATTTTATTACTGTTGATTTATTTATGATCTAAATATTGATATACATTTGCATTCTCGTACGTTTTCCGTTCTTGGCACTTGGGATTACAGAGTTGGGTCGCGTTGATCATATTTTGCCATTCGGTCTAAATAACTGTTCGTGCTTTAACAGTATGGCCGAAAACTTTAAAATGTCGAAGCTATTAAATTTAGAAAGTTTTTTGCAACGCAGGCAGGTATATTATAGGCAGCTATATTATAACGCATGTATGTATGTGTCTTGACTAGCACATGAAAGTTTTTCAACTTTTTTCCAGACAAAATAACTTGTTTGTTCATTGATCTGGCCGAAAAATGTAAAATTAAATATGATATATTTAAATGTTATATATTTTGTCACCCTATTTCGGCGGATTGGTTCAGCCTTAGATCACTACCACGTTACCATACGTGCATTCCACACAGCCATCGTACCTTACACCGGTTTAAAACGGCTAGCTACTACGTTATTGATAAGCTGTGTGTGTACAATTTGGCACTAAACAAAAATGTCTGCATAGAGTTTTATTGCATTGACGGACATTTTGTATTATGTTTATTATATGGAGTTGCCCAAGTGGTGGAGTTTATGATTACAGTTTAAAAGTTTTCGCAGGAAAGCGCTAAATATAATTAATTTATCGCATTTTGTTGCATTTTGTAGGTTATTTTAGGAAATGTACGAAAAATGGCAAAGTATTTTAGCAGTACGTTTTTTTCTCGCTCTAAAATTAGAATTTAGTAAAAAAATTCATTTTCCCGCCAAAGTTTAAATTTTCCACCAGATTAGAATTTCCTGCCACAATTTGAATTTTCCCGCCAAAATTTGAATTTTTCAGACAAACTTGTGATTTCACGTCAAAATTTTAATTTTTCCGCCCAAATTTGTAATTTTCCTACGAAATTCGAAGTTTCTCCCTAAAATATGAATAAAACGGTGTCCCTAGTGAGTCTGTCTCATAAAACTATTGTCGAGTACGCTTTTTTCAAATATCTCAATTTCCAAGACAGTGTTACTGCAAAACAGTCTTGTCCGGACAGTTTCGATGAAACTCTATGTCAGAAACTTGGGAGCGCATGTATGGTAACGTGTGAGCGGCATTACAGGCACAGTTTTACTTCACAACGCTAAAACTTTTATATTTCTATATGAATCACATAAATAGCTGATAGTTTGTAACTTCTTGGAACCCTGGCATTTATGTATTTGTTCAGTTGCCGCCTAAACGAGGCCCCCTTTAAACCTTTCTCACATGAATATTTCCTATTTCCACTGAGACCTGCTTTTATGCTAGGATTCAAACTCCAGTGACTGGAGTGGGAGGCGTATACCATCACCACTCAGCTATAAGAGCTTGACGCTCGAGCCCGAGGGGGCTCTCACGTCTTGTGGTGATTTAGTACTATGTATACGTGTTGCAATTGTTAAACACGGTGCGATATATACTATTTAACGTATATACACTGCGCTGAGTTGCCTACAGGCAACTCAATGTGAGAAGGGGTTAAAACCGAAGTCCTCCAAATGCAAGGTGTGGGAGCTCATCGGCAGGATGTGCCAACTGATAAAAACAATTTTTAGCGCAATCAACCGATACCTATGGCAAAATGATTTCGACGTCAAATTAAATCCAATGAAAAAATAAAACGCAGTAGAAATTTTTCGCTACTAAAAATCTGTCAGTTTTCTTAACAGTTTTCGAAACGGTTTAGTGTGATTATTCACCTTGCATTTACTATTTGGAACGACCTTTAATTTTGAAACTGTAGCGATGCTTCAACTCTAATTAAAATTTTAATTTTAACCGTTTCGTTTACACAACATACGCATAGAAATTACGTATTTGTAAATGTACATATATATTTATTTGATGAATATCTGATTTGCAGTGATTGGCCGTGCCTTGCATCTACGTAAAATAGACTTCCTGGAAGAAAGTCTCCTCGAATTTGGACGGGGCGTTTAGTATTGCGAGACGAAGCAAGAAAAATGTAAACCCAATTGTAGCATTAACTTTAGAACAGCTTTATTTCGAAATTCTGGAGCAAGCAATCAGCACTGCCCTTGCTTCGCCCCCCGTTGCACTCATGCCCAATGCGCATAATTCAAACAACCAAAAACTGTGTCAATCATTAAATCATTGCTTTGAGTTTTCAGAATCATATTAATATGAAATTAAGATTGAGAGGTGTCTGTGTGTGAACTAATCAAAATTTTAAATAATTCATAGAATGAAAAAGTTACTTCAGTTTCAAAAATGTTTTGTTTTACGGTTAATTTTAAAATTAAACTTCCAGAAATGCTAAGTCAAACAAAATTAAATCCCAGTAATCCTTATCCGATACAAATGATATTATTGGAATTGAAATTTTGGTCAATGTTGATTTAAGGCGCGTAACAGTAGACTAAGCGTATTCCTAAGCCTAAGGCGTTGCCAAAATGAGTTCCTAAGCCTAAGCCTAAGCTTAAGCAAAAAAATGTAATCTAGAATGTAAACCTACTCTTTTATAGACACACCAGACACCTGGACGCCCCTTAAAGTAACATGGGCCGAAATTTTGATCACGTCAAATATAATTGGGATGCTTGACGAGTTATAAGGTTGAATTGAGAATTCAACAATTGAACTTTCTAAATTTTTGTAATGTGTTTGCATATGACATTTCATTGCGAGAATGAATTTCCAGTCTGTATATGAATTTGATATTGAGTTTTCCAAACCCGAATACTTAGTAGTGGTAATGCCAAAATGAGTTCCTAAGCCTAAGCCTAAGCTTAAGCAAAAAAATGTAATCTAGAATGTAAACCTACTCTTTTATAGACACACCAGACACCTGGACGCCCCTTAAAGTAACATGGGCCGAAATTTTGATCACGTCAAATATAATTGGGATGCTTGACGAGTTATAAGGTTGAATTGAGAATTCAACAATTGAACTTTCTAAATTTTTGTAATGTGTTTGCATATGACATTTCATTGCGAGAATGAATTTCCAGTCTGTATATGAATTTGATATTGAGTTTTCCAAACCCGAATACTTAGTAGTGGTAAACTTAAACGGTTTTAGTGGTAAACTTAAACGGTTTAATTGAACTAATACGTGAAAGTATGATGTGGAATTGACACCAAAATTTCACACCACGCCACAGTTTCACTGTGGAGGATGTACACTATACATACATTAGTGGCGTACTGAGAAATTTTGATTTGGGAGGCCGCATCCTGTCATGCCCATGTTTTGGTTTCCGCCTAAAAGCAAACTAGAATTTTTTAGCAGTACGGATCTCAATTTTTTGGCGATTTATGAGGTTGCTCATGCACTCATAGTTGGCTTCGAGACCATAATTGCTGAGTTTCTTTTTTAGGTCCTTAAAATTTGCCACTTTGAGTATCTGGACCAGGTGGAATGGTGTGGCACATGACGACTCGAAAAAATTATCGCGAGCGAAGCTAGCGAAAGTCTTTGTGAGAAAATTTTTGTACAATATTAAATATGTATAGCCATTATTAGTTGAAAAAAGTGAGCGAAAGCTGGATCGAAGCCAGAATTTAGACTGAACTTTGAAGAATTCGCAAGCGATTCGAGCGAGAAGCTATACATTGTTTCAGTATTATATCCTTCTGTAATAGTCTCAAAACATATCTTTATTCATGAATCCCCCTGGTCTAGAGCTACGTTATTGTGAAGCTTTGGACAAATTTCATTAGTATCTTTAGTTTTGATCTGGCGAGTTTGGGGAATTTGACTTTGATGTTTACCTTCTATGACCCGCGCCGATGCAAAATTTTGTCGAAAATTGATCAGTGAAAATCATCGCGAGAGAAGCCAGAGAGAAACCATATAATTTTTATATTTGACGTAAATTATAACTCTAGTACTGATTCCGATTGGGGGGGCCGCCCCTGCTCTGCCACTGACATACATTATGTGTAATTACAAAAATATTACTTTATTTTATACACAAGCATATCGCAAATACTCAACAATAATTTGGTGGGGCAAGTAGTATCCACGCTAAGCCAGAACAAAATATTCAATTTTAAGCATAATTGGAACATAATAAATAGAGAATGCTAAATTTCGGTACGTATATACCTATTCTTTTGATTAATGTCGTAGATCAAATTGCGATTCAAACAGATATTTCAAACCATACTGTTTTAGGTTACAGGTATGTAACTGTGTAAGCAATACAATGAATTTATATTTTTTCAGCTAAAATCTCAGCAATCATTTCTCAAATTGGTAACTGATAAAATCTCGCCAGAAAATTGCACACTTGTGGACACAGCTTGCAAACCAATCAATCTCATATACAGGTTAGAAAATGAAGTTAACTTAAGCAGTGAATAGCATTAATATATATGTCAAAGCTTGTAGAATTATCACAAAATCTTATCATTACAATATTTAAATAAACTATGAAGCATACGGTTTAAAACATGAAGTATACGGTGTATTTGCTCTATTTTGAAACATTTTTTTCACCAGAAGTACGCCAGACATTCCGAAGGAGATTTTGTTAAATTTCTAACAATAATTACCTTGTGAAAAACACAAACACACACCCAATATGTTTTCAAAAAGCAATTTTTTAATGTCTCAATTACAAAAATAGTCTAGGTTGAACCAATTTTTTCTCTATTAAACCCTATACACATGTGCAAGTTTTACAACTGCAAAATTTTATAAAATTAAAATATTACTGAAAAATATAGCGATTTCTTTTGATTTGCGTGGTTAATTTAAATTCCAAATGTCCATAAAAAAGCTTTAAGCCCTATTCACACATGGACGTTTCTGCTGCGGTAGCTTGCAGCAACAAATTGCACGCACAACATGCATTTTTCGCCAGCGAATGAGAAAGCGGCTGCAATAAATTCAGTGAATTTGCATGGTTATTCAAACATGAGAACTAAATTCCTAGCTATGATTTTTAATGAATTATTTGCAATGCACGTTCTTCGAACGGGATTTTGGACAAAACATGCAAGTGCAAGTTGCAGCTGCAAGTTCTCGCAGCAAAAACTTGCCCATGTGTATAGAGCTTTACTGCCTCGGAACATTTACCCGCATTAAACACTTACACAACAAAAGATTATCTTTTCTTTGCAATATATCTCAACTTTAGCGTTTATTATTGAACACAGTACTGAAGTTTGGCACAACATTAAAACATTACAAATATATATTAAACAGGTGATCCTACAACTTACGGTTCAATATTAGTTTTGACCAAATTTTCCTGAACAGTGAAATCAAAAACCGCTACCTAACTGTTACACACAAATGGCAAATTGCGCAGTGACATGCACAAGGATCGAAGTCATTAATGCGCCGTTCACAACAACTTTGTCAATAGTAGCACAAAAAACTCTTTTCATCGCGGTCTGACTCCATGTTTATTCTCGAACTGTAAAAAATTTGTGGCATTGTTGACAAAATTATTTCGAACGGCGTATCAGCGGGTAATTACGAATAAAATTTTAAGCCCTGCTGCGCAGTTTCCGTCACATTAGAGACCATATCTATGTTATCTTGAGAATATAATATAATGCAGATTATGGGCATAAATTTTCAAATCACTGTAGCCCTTGTTGTTGGTTCTAAAAATTTCAATGAAACTAACTTTAAAACAGGTTAATACGGAACGAACGTGCCCCACACTGCCCCTGTTATAATGTGCACCCCGCATCAAATCATACTGCAATTTAGTAATACGTGCTATATACAGTTGCAAATTGGGCCCACAACTACAGTTATTTAATAACAAATCTTGGTCCTTCGAACTTTCAACTGAATTTCCAATTTATTCAAGGCATGTTGTATATACAATTGCTTCAGTCACTGAATACGGATCGCAGTTTGATGCTGGCCGCCGATCTTCCAGATAGCCCTGGAACAAAAAGTACTACTGCAAAATTTTATAAAATTTAAATATTACCGAAAAATATAGCGGTTTCTTTTGATTTGCGTAGTTAATTTAAATTCCAAATGTCCATAAAAATGCTTTAAGCCCTATTCACACGTGGAAGTTTCTGCTGCGATAACTTGCAGCTGTAAATTGCACGCAGAACATGGATTTTTTTGTCAGCGAATGAGAGAGCGGGTGCAATAAATTCAGTGAACTTGCATGGTATTCAAACATGTGACCTACATTTCTAGCTATGATTTTTAATGAATTATGTTCAGCTGCAAGTTTTTCGAACGAGATTTTGGACAAAACTTGAAAGTGCAAGTTGCAGCTGCAAGTTTTCGCAGCAAGAGTTTGCACGTGTGAATAGGGCTTTAGACGTAGTGCCACCCAGATCATAAAATTTGCAAAAATAGTGAGAAGCAAGTTTTTGCTGGAACAAGGAAACTTATGCTGGTGTTATAGAATTCCTAAACAGATGTCAAAAAAGTTTCAACTCGGGGCTAAAATGTCCGCAAAACTGCGGTATCCTGTCGCGGCTACAATAACAACCGAGTCATGGCATGATCAATTTTTTGAGACACTCCACTCACAGCTTCAGCTCTGCTCAGGGGTCTAAAGTCGTTTTTTTCAACCATTCCTCGCCAAAAAATTTTTGATCAGCCACCGAGCACGAGTTAAAAGAGTAAGCCGCAAGTGAAATTAAAAATGTAATTGAAATATTTGTGTTAAAAAATGTAAAAACAATTTCTTAAAACCTTGTAGCATTGCTCGGTTATTGGGCATATTTTCGGAAAATCCAGGATCTGCCCTTGTTTGAAATAATACGCTACAAGATACTTAAATTTTTCAAAAACAAGCATTTTTAGCAAAATTTAGTTTGAACCGAAAAGTGTTTAAAAACAGCGTCAAATTGCGCAAAAGCTTTTCAAAAATAAGCCCCCCCTCCCAGAACACAGCTAACGCGTTAAAATAGATTTTTCGGCACCGGAGTAACACGCACTGAAATTTATTTCATTTGAAATAATTTATGTAATTTTGAAATATAATCGCTTTTAGGTAAATTATTTTTCGTTTTTAAAAATAAAAACTACCCCCAACCAATTGTAATTCAGCAAAAACGTACATAGCCGTCTTGAGCGACTTTTCGCGGAATCCGAACAGACGCGCCGCGGTGAGCAACTCCCGATGAGAACGTTTCAATACTCGCTGTCTCGTGGAGCCCGGTTAGACGCCGTTTGTTATCCAAACCTCCGTGAGGATCGTACATCTGAATGTGTCGTACCTGACATTTTGACAATTTTTCAATTGCCGCATTGATTGCGCTGAAAAATCGTGCAAATAATATAAAACCACTCGCGTATAAACAAAGAGGATATAATGGAAATATATCCCTACATGAAATTTCTCTCAAATCACATAAATTAAGACCCATTTAGCAGGCTTTAAAATAACACGAATGTTTTAATTCGCTCGGACCAATGTGAGAATAACGACCCCAATACCGTTCACCATATCGCCGCCTTTGAAAGTGACAACATAATTACTGAACCAAATAAGTTTTTCAGAACACAGAAATGCGACAACAGTAATTCGTGAACCCTCAAGCCAAATTTTAACAACACACGGAATTCGAATTTCTATAGGAGTCATGAGCAGATTTTTGGCAGTACCCTGATAACTACGGCAAAAAAATCTTTATTCTATGTGTAAGGGAACCGGTCTCGTTTTATATTATGCAAATTGCAACTGGTTAAATTATCAACTTAAAATTGAATATGCAAATAAGTTAATGGGTATATAAGCTGTTTTTCAAGACTCTAAAGGGGTGGTATTTTTATTGTTGATATTCTGAGTTGGTGTTACGGAAAAGTAAAGGTTCTGTGTGCATTAATATGGTATGCTTTATGTTTGGTGCTACGGCCTTATGGTCGTTGTTGGTATTCTCAAGCTCTAGCGAATATTGTACTATGCTTGGAGCGGCTGACAATACACTATGAAAAAACAATGTGACATCCGACTTGTATAACTAAGTTTAATATTGTAGTGACCCGAATAAGAGAAAGGGGGTAAAAAGACGATGTCTTGAGTAAAGCATCATAAATTTTTACCCATATGCCCGCCTCAAATATTTCTTATCTGGCATCGCGTGTTGTATAAATATCGCAAAAGTGAACTTTGTAAGGTAGAAAAGGACGTTAACATTTTTTATAAAATCTTTTGCTTGGGAAAAAAGGTGATCTAAATGCTGAATCCACCACTTTTTCCAAAGTTTGATTCTACCAAAGTAATGTTAAAACTCACTCCATGCCGATGCCCGGTGTCCGCATTGCTTCAGTAGAATAGTTGCAATGAGCTCCGGCACCGTTCCAGTCTCCTGGAATTGGTTTCGGATCCAAAGAAATGACAACGTTGAAAGACTCTGCCACCCGATGCAACAAATAACGGCCGATCCACAATTCGTCGCCCATCGCGATGCCTTCACAAGGACCCACTTGAAATTCCCACTGAAATATCGGAGCATAACAGTCTGGTCCAGTTATTGTGTCATGGCTCGGTTGTAAAAGCATAATTTTAGTTCGATTTTCACTTATGTCATCATTTTACTTGTAAATCTATAATAAATTAATTTTAATAAGACGGAAAAATTACAAAAACTCCTCTAATTCTGGTCAGAGTCAATGAAGTTCTGCACATAAAGATGGAGCCCTGCCCTATGAGTGATTTTTGAAGCCGCAAGCAAGGCCGTACAAAAAACCCCGACCCACCTGACTCACGAAAATTGGAATTATATAATGAAATAATTAGTACTAACTATTCCAGCCGGTTTTTATGTTGATTCTTGTATTTTTTATACAATTATTCCATCTGAACGCGACCTTTACTTATTCAGCGCAATTTTAACGCCGATCATATAAATTTGATCAAGGATGAAAATGTCATTCAGTCAATCTACTAAAACAATTTCTTTTCAGATTAATTTTGAAGCAAAAATGTAAAAACTGAGAAAAACTTCGATTTCTGATTTTCCCCCATTTTGTTTCGGATTAGGCGGCCTGCTCCAATGGATGCCCAAATCGGCGCCGCTCAAATATGCCCAACCCATTGAGGTAAACGCCCCACTTCCATACCTCTGCATAACAATGATCGTTTTAAAAATGACAGTTGCCAACTACATGAAAACATGTGTTCAGGATGCAATAAAGTACAATTAGGGTCAATATTGTCAAATGTATATAGCAACTATCATCAGTTAATAATAGGTTTTCGAACACACAAACATTACAATTGTGGTTTAAAACTGGTGCACGAGTAGAAGAGCAAATCATACGCGAAAATTGTGCTCAATTTTGAGCCTCAGCATTTACTGGTTGGAAAGTTACAAGACCTGGTGATAGGTCATTTGAGAATAAGAGAGAAGATAACTTGCCAAATGGTACAAATTATTCTGGTTAAAAAAGTTCGCAAAGCACTTCAATAGTTCAAGCCAATTTAAGTACTGTATAACACTTAGAAGACCAGTTGATTACTGCGACAAACCAGTATCCAAGGCACGATATATTTGTGACACTACACTAAACATACGTACTTGAGCAGGCATCACTTCAGCGTTTGTACCAGACACAGTAATCCCTGCACATAACATTGCACGATAATGGCTTTCAACAACGTCTCGGCCGTAAACTTTATTTGTTCCAACACCGCAATAATATGGTCCTGAAATTAGAGAATATCACGACAATTCGACGCGTCCGATAGCTCGTCGATTGACAACTTGTATAATCTGACATCTTGTCTACTCGACAATTTGTCGGTAATCATTTATTATGTATAAATTTCGTAAGTATTTTTTTTCTGAACATGAAAAAAATGAATATAACATTTTACGAAATTGAATTTATATCTTTGTGACTTTGATACCATAGATGAGTTAATAATTTCCGTTGGTAAGAGCTGCGTATGAACGTAGCGAGAATTATGAAAACAGGGGAAATAAAAAATTCGAAAAGAAGTTTCTTGTATGACAACCTGAAAAAGCTTCTGAAACCCATGTACAAAAATGCGAAACACGGATTTGACCTTTACTGTCTGGTTTCACTGAATTTCTGGAGAGACGTTCGAAACTGAAATGCTGGCTAACAGCCCTATTGTTGTACAAGAGTAGAAATAGCAAATGTAGCGCGGGTAGTACTTTGTTGTGCAACTGACCTAACCTATGACCCCTGACATAAGTCAAACACGTAATAAGCGACAGTACAGCATTATTTTATGCAATATTTTTTAATCAATATTCCTAGTTTATAAGAATTGCACAAACACAAAATACTGCTGTACTTGGTCGCGCATACAGTGCCGGATCAGATAGGGGTAAGGGTTCCCCTCAAACTCCATTGTGGGTCCCACAAACTCGTGAGCGAAGCGATCTAGAAGCCAGACACATTTTAAAACTTCGACGGCTTTTGTTTCAACCGGTTAGAGTGACAGCCGCCAAATGGGGGTATGGGGGATGATGGTTGCTGCGGCCCTGTGCACTTACATACCGAAAATTATGTCCCAATACCGAAATTTGTATGCCCAGCGGCGGATCCAAAAATTTGCGGCGGGGGAACGGCTGGCAAAATTGTGAAACGCAATTTTTACTACTTGTCATATGTGTCAATTTTTTGAGGGGCAAAATTGTAAGGAACCATACCATTTTATCACAAGAAATGTTCTGACGGAAATGGCGTACGCCCCACCTATCCACCCCGAATCCCCCCTCTGCGAACGCTGGCGCTAGTGTGTACGCTTTTTACCATTTTGAATATACCTTGTGGTCCAGGATATCCATGTTTTGGCCATCCAAGCGGCTGATTATCCCAATCCAACATTGTATACTCTTGTTCAATACCAAACCATGGATGGAAGGATTCCGCTTGTTCCATTACTTTGGAACAAGTATTACGTTTATTCGTTGCTAAAAATATGCGTTTGTATTAATTTCACGAATAGAAAAAACATAATTTGAATTTTGGCTCTTGTCACTCTATTTCTACATTTAAGATAAGGTTTAGGGTTACGCGCAAGCAGAGAAAAGTGTACAAGAGCCGATTTTTTCAGCATTTCACAACATTTTTGTGTCTTGCATGCTCGACATCATCTTAGCGTATATGTCGTAGGCCAATCTGCTATTCGGACCAATTGCTAATTGGTATTGGAAAATCTGTTATTTTATGTAATAGTAGTTTGGCCTGGGCTAATTTACAATTGAAATTGTGCACCAATCAGATTAAATTATTTTGTCAGTCGCAATGCGGATATCCACTTTGCTCAGAATAGTAGATTAGTCTGGGCCAATTAGTACGTAATAGCCCCAAAAAGCAATATCCTAAGCCAGTATTCTGATCAATTGCTAATTAACATAGGTCTGTGTGTTATTCGGTCAGGTCTGTAGTCAGCGTATCATGTAGAGAACGTTGAGAAATGGAAATATTTAAAAATTTCAAATGAGTTACAAGCAGAGCTACACGTTACCCGCGGGTACCCACAGGTACCAGCAGATAATATGCGGGTACGGTTTTGAATGCTCCTCATTAAAGTTGTTATACGTCACCAGCAAGTTGACCTGGCTACGGGCATAAGCATACACTTTACCTGTTGGAAGCTGTTCAAATGTATACGTTTCACACAGAACAAGTTTGTTTTTGCCACCCTGAAACGGATCTGGAAATAGTTGTACCGGATGTAGATACACATCGGAGTTGTGTCCGCTCGCTTGATCTGTACTTGAGCCATCAAAATCCCAGATTGGAACATCTATAATTATGATAAATAATAAAATTCCAGACGGAAATACATAAAAAAGAAAAGAAACATCGCCGGGGATTATTTAACAAAATATAATGAAAGATATAATGCACTTTTCAGGGGGGATGGGCCTAAATCTTTCAATCGAAGCATGCAACAAATTCGCATGACTCACAAGCGAGATTGAAATTGTTCTAGAGCATGGAAAATTCGACTCCGCTGCCTACTACGCCTTACTCTAGTTAAGTGCAATAAACTTAAACCACACGTACCCTTGATACTTTGCGGTTCAGACATCAACGTTCTGGTTTTCGATCTCAACGACTGTCCAGTGCCGTCAATCCAAATATACGTCGCTAATATTTTTGATCCTTGATCCAAAGTTAAAAATCGATTCATCGCACCAGAATTAAACTGATAAAACATGGTTAAAAATTACGTTTTGGGTAATAATGTTAACAACCTGTGAATTTAAAAAAAAACATTTTCACTTATTTTCTGGGCATCGAAATTAAACACGTCTTGAAATTAACTGCAGGGGTTGAGGGAACTCAGCGCGGTCTGAAAAAAAATTAAAGTTCCTTAGAAATAACTTAACGCATGTTGAGCTGGCTACGATCATGGCACTTCGTCTGACCAAGAGTCAATAATGACTATTTTTACAACAGTGTCAACTGGGTACATTCTGTGTATAAAACAATGAATATACCTAGCGCGCTTTGCGGTTTTGGCCTAAACCGCTCTCCACCCCTACTTTTACCGGTGGGCTACAAATGGTGCGAACTCGTTACTGTTAAAGCAAGTTTATTGGTACTGCATGTGATATCGACCACACCACTGAATACAACGGGGTACGGCGAAAACCCAACGCGTGCTGGTACAGTTAGTACCATGCACAACCCAGGTAACTGCATAGCTTTATCAAGGAGTACTATCAATTCTTGATCCGACTAATGAGTTTAGTCAAAACTGTGTTCAGCGCCCCTGCTGGGAGTTCCTGATTGGAGAACAGTGCCTGGATTAGAGAAGGGCCTAACATTTGAACAAATAAAATCAACTTTTAAAACTCAGCTGGATCCGCAAGTTAAGTGTTCTAAACATTTTCAATAAAAATATGTGTCTCGCGTCCCGTTTAGTGTGTAAAACATGAACAAATGTCAACGTTATTCAAGATGGTACAAAATTAAACCGTTTTAATTCAAAAACTGTGTAGTTCACAGTTGGCAAGGTGCAACAAAAGGCATGAGAGTCTGGGTTCTAGTAATTGTTAACAGGACACTCAAAAATTCGACGGTGCTAACGTTGTTCCCGTCCGAATTGTCCAGTGCTGCGGTAAGGAACTCGCCGACAGTCGACTTGTGAATTACAGTCGATTAACAGAAGGGTAAACGTTTTGAAACATTTTTGACCGGGTTTTATTTGTCAGGACACTCAAAAATTCGACGGTGCTAACGTTGTTCCCGTCCGAATTGTCCAGTGCTGCGGTAATGAACTCGCCGACAGTCGACTTGTGAATTACAGTCGATTAACAGAAGGGTAAACGTTTTGAAACATTTTTGACCGGGTTTTATTTGTCAGGGCACTCAAAAATTCGACGGTGCTAACGTTGTTCCCGTCCGAATTGTCCAGTGCTGCGGTAAGGAACTCGCCGACAGTCGACTTGTGAATTACAGTCGATTAACAGAAGGGTAAACGTTTTGAAACATTTTTGACCGGGTTTTATTTGTCAGGACACTCAAAAATTCGACGGTGCTAACGTTGTTCCCGTCCGAATTGTCCAGTGCTGCGGTAAGGAACTCGCCGACAGTCGACTTGTGAATTACAGTCGATTAACAGAAGGGTAAACGTTTTGAAACATTTTTGACCGGGTTTTATTTGTCAGGACACTCAAAAATTCGACGGTGCTAACGTTGTTCCCGTCCGAATTGTCCAGTGCTGCGGTAAGGAACTCGCCGACAGTCGACTTGTGAATTACAGTCGATTAACAGAAGGGTAAACGTTTTGAAACATTTTTGACGGGGTTTTATTTGTCACCAGTTACAACAAATCAATGTTATTTTTATGGTCAACAAAAAACGAATGGAATATATTCATGTAAATAAATAAAAACCTTGTTGATATTTTGCTTCACGTTATAAAAAATACAAATATTAAGTGTACCATAAAGCATGGAACCGATAGGCATGAGACAACAACCAATGCTTTGAAGCATAGCGAGCGATCCTTGATACATGCAGCCTAGTATTTTCAGTTTGGTAGCCAGTAGAAGCAGCGCAACGTGTAATTCAGATTCAATAGATATATTTTGGCTTTTTGTAGAAATGTTTCAATCGCGCTTAAAATTCATTAAATCAACGCTTGTCAATCGTCAAAATTGTACTCTTCGTAGCATGGGCCCATGTAAATATCAGGGGCGGATAGTTTTTCTGTGGGACAAAAATACAGTAAGCTTAAGCTTTCGACTAATTTGTTGCATGGCTTAGGCTTAGGCTTCGGCTTAACAATTTGCATATAAATACTGTTTCGCCCCTGTTGTTTGCATTGGCCGTAACATGTGAAGCTGGCTACGAGTTTGAGTATTTTTAACACCCTTACACAATCAAAAGAGCAAACTTTTGATGCAGTCTCGGGGTTACCACTGCACTACTCAACTTTGGGGGTTTACAGGTTCGTGATTAAACTAACCGATGAAAGTAAGCATCCACAAGAGTTGAGGGAATTATGCGCCTTGGGCACAATTCAGCTTAACCATGGTGTCGTTCATGCTCATTTGGGTTATAGATCGCTTCGATATTGAGGCTTTTTTCGCTATAAAATAACGCCCACCTGCGTATATGGTCTCTCTTTTATGGAGTTGCTGCGTATTTAGATAATATATTTACGGGGGACCCATGCTACGGGTTGAGGGCTCAGGCCCGTAATCAGCTCACCTTGCTCGGGGGCTAAATGTTCAACAGGGCTTAACCTTAGCAAAGGCGTACTCTTAACCAAGAATTCATTTCGTGTGACCATCACCATGATACTTTTAACCTTTCTGAAAGTGCACTATTTCATGTGTCGAAAGAAATTTAAGCAGGGGATGTATCCTTCTTATCCCTTCTCTTGTCTAGATACTCATGACCCTTAAGACTTCACAACTAATAGCTGATCCTTTACAGATAACAAATCCATTAACGTCCAAACAGTAACAAATGTAACTGAAACGTAAAACTGGTGATTATGCCTGTTAATTTGCATACGTTTTGCAGCTAACAAGATACTGCGCGACTAACGTAAAAAGTTAATTTTTAAAATATTAATAATATCCGGTATGAATAACGATAACCTTGCGTAGAAACCAGATCTTCAGTCATTTTCAGGTCAAATGTCTTAATACAAAATTGACTAATTGCCGATTTTGTGCTGCACTTATATAGAAACACTACACATGATATGTTAATTTTTGACTAAAGTGGTTGCAAAAAATGAAAACAGCGTCGGATAGTTTAAGCTCTAGAGATACTTTTTTGATAAGGCTTAGGCTTAGGCTTAGGAATAGACTCATCCTTACGCTTAGGCTTCGACTTAGAAATACGCTTATATTACTGTTCCGGCCCTGTTCTATACATTGGCCCAAAAATGAACAAATAAGGAGAATGTTTTCGCAATTTCGCATTCTGAATATGTAGGCGGAGTCCAAAAATGCTCAGTATACATTGGCAGTGAAGACACCAGAGGTCGAAGCGAGCAACAAGCCAAACGCAATTTTAGTACAAGATATGTTAAAACATAAGAAAGTTTTTGATTCTTGTTGGAAAACATGCCTTGTAGAATGAACTCATGACAAGCTCAACAGTGCAAAATAATTTCAAAATGACTATTATTCGTGAACGATGCCTGGGATTAATTTTAATAACTTCGGAAGGCTTAAAACCATGCTCCTGAACGTATTGAATATATATAAGCCTAAAGCATGATCTATTGCTGCACTGAAAAATAACGCACACTGTTGATATTATAATATTGATCAAACTAAAGCAATTAAAGCTTTATTTTGCAAAAAAATAGTATCCTTAGATGATGATGCATCCGCGTTCACAACAGCAATATCTAATTTAAAATTTAATCACAGCGAAAAGTTATCGAAATTTTAAACCAAAAACAAACGTTGCCAACGGCAATTCAGATGCTAAACTCAAAATACAACAGTTATACAGAGAAAAACTATTTCAGCTTAAAAAACAAAATATATATATTCAACGAAAACAATCGAAATTATTAGAAAATTTGTAAAAAAAATAATAAAATTTGTTGGTGGCTGGCACGAGAAAAAAATGATGTAAACATGTGACAAAACACAATATTTAACGTTTATTTATATACATTCAAGACAAAAATTAATCTTTTCAAAAACGAAAACACCAAGAAATAACTGGAATAATTTGGTTTTGTTCCATTTTGTTTACCAGTGAATTTTGAAATTCGCACAGTCCTGCAACTAGAGTGGGCGAAGTGGGTGCCGCCCCGCCAACCCACTGCTCTGTCGTTTTTGCGCTGGTTGACACGTTCAACTAAAAAGAATGCTATGTTAGAAAAAAATTTCTCGCACACGCAAATCCTTGTGCTCACTGTTTGCAAACGATTTCTAGCTTACTTAACAAAATTCGCAAAATATTCAAAACTAAGGCAATCATGTGTCAACCAGAAAAGGACGACGGGCAATAGCCCCCATAAGCCATAGGCACTAGCGGATCCAAGGGTTGATTTGTCCGTTAAAATTTTTTGCGAAAAAAAATACAATTTTTGCGCTCACACATTTTTTTGTGATAAAATTATTTTCAAGACAACAGAAATTTAATACACTGAAAGATTAAAAATAGGATTGATGAAAATAAGGGGAACCACTACGAGTTTTATTTTGGGGTCTACCTTTCAGCAATTGCTTTCTAAAAAATCTAATCTTTGGCAAACTGGTGATAAAATTGCTGAAACAGTTACCTATTTAAAAATACAGAATCGCTTGAAAATAGTATTAAATTATTAAGTTTTGCATTTAAGACGATTGTAAAAACTGCTAACAATAGACACGGTGTCTAGGCCGTCTCAATAACAAAACAACTGTTAATTAGCTTTAAAATATAAACTTCTCTGTAAAATTAGTACCCCGCCAAATAAACTGCTAAATAATAGAGACGGCTTCCACGCCGTCTTAAAAACATTTACGTAAAAACTGCAAGATGGTCAACAAACATTTTTTTATGTTTCAAAATATTAAAAAACTTTCAAATTACAGAAACTCAGGATAGAGCTGGTTGTAATATGTTGGCATCACGTTTTGTTTTGATTCCGGCATAAAAATAAGGTTTAATAAGTGCAATTATAGGTTTTTGGCTACCTTCGGTATTTAATCATTTATCGAATCGTTTGGGACTTGAATACAGCAGCGCCCAGCAAAAATACATTAATTAAACGCCAATGGCAGCTCTGGTTTAACAGTTATACAATGTATAAAAGCCAAAATAGAACATAAGCTGGTGAATTATAATCAACAGCTGATGATCAAAGCATTATTATTAAAATTTTGTCGAAAACATTGTTTTTCATAATTTCAGACAAAAAATCGTTTATTTACGCCTGAATTAAGTGATACCAGTAGCGAGTGCTATTAATTAACTTCCGTGCAAAATTATTAAGTCTGCAGGTCAGACTGAGGCATTCAAAATAATGTTTCTGGAGAACACCCGAAATTTAGTCATACAATGTTGAACAATGACTACTTATTAAAATTTGAATGGTCATCGATAACTTTTGAACCAGAGACGCTGCATTTTTAATAATGGCATCGTTGCGCTCAGCGTGTCAATATTCATAGAGTAAGGTATTTTTTCAAATAAGCATACGCTTATCCACAACGTTAAAGTTTTTGACCTTTAAATAAATGTTACGGTTCAACTTTGTTAGCATAGTTATAACGAATATAGTTAGATTCGTGTTATGGACTTTAATACTGGTCTCCTTTGCTATTTTAGGTCTTCCATATTGCCGTTTGATGTATAAAAAGAACCTAATCAGGTAGGTATTAATCGCCAAGTCAACCAATCAATTTTTAATTCCTTCCCATGTCGCAAAGCTCTGACCGTTGGTGTAGCCAGTATTGAACGAAACTTTTGATGCATCAACGGACGACCGATCCAAATCAATCAATCAATTTTTAATTTCTTCCCAGGTCTCAAGGCTTTGACCGTTGATGTGGCCAGTATTGAACGACACTTTTGATGCATCAACGGACGACCGATCCAAATCAACCAATCAATTTTTAATTTCTTCCCAGATCTCAAGGCTTTGACCGTTGGTGTGGCCAGTATTGAACGAAACTTTCGATGCATCAACGGACGACCGATCCAAATCAACCAATCAATTTTTAATTTCTTCCCTGGTCTCAAGGCTTTGACCGTTGGTGTGGCCAGTATTGAACGAAACTTTCGATGCATCAACGGACGACCGATCCAAATCAACCAATCAATTTTAATTTCTTCCCAGGTCTCAAGGCTTTGACCGTTGATGTTGCCAGTATTGAATGACACTTTTGATGCATCAACGGACGACCGATCCAAATCAACCAATCAATGTTTGAATTTCTTCCCAGGTCTCAAGGTTCTGACCATTGGTGTGCCCAGCATTGAACGAAACTTTCGATGCATCAATGGCGGACGACCGATGTTGAAGTCGAACTCTCAGTTCAATGGGTAACCAGGTGCAGGTTTGCAGCAGGGCAACTGTTTAGCTGCACAAATGTGCTGCAATAGCACACAGACAACATGTATTCATTCTGTGATCAAAGGGTTTCAATTAAAATTTATAATCAAAGCTGCATTTTGTCAACATCGAAACAGCGTATCAGTCAAAATTATTAACGATAAAAATGCTAATCTGTGCTAGCAGCGATACATAATTTAAGAGTTCTACTTATGTACAATTAGCTTCACTTTTACCGCTTACCACGTTAACTTTATAGTTAAATTTTGCAATTGATCTCACGTTAGATGTAAGTGCACTGCAAGTTTGGGCTCTTGCAACAAGTATTTTCGGCAAGCAAACTTGTGCACGTAATCCTTTGGATTTAGCTGTCAGTGAAGACACAGTCATCGACCAAAGGCGGTGACAAAACGTTAAATCTCAACACATTTTGCTTTCTGTTGGTCCCGTTTGGTGATCAGACTTTTTACACCTTCCCATGAGTATCGCCACACGTAAAATTTTAAACGTAAATTGACGAAGTAAAAAACTTCGCGAGCAAGCGAGCAGATGCCAGGAGTTATTTTAGAGTTAGAAGAAATCAAATGTCGTAAACACTACTTAACATAATTATAACCGAAGCACATCTCGACTGAAAAAATCGAGAAACGACCCGCCTCGTTTTGAAAACGGGAGGATCATGTATCCCGGCTCCGTCCCCTGTTCCTGCACATACACAGTCCATATGTGGCTACAAGGTAGCGGACGTCTAAATGTATGAAGGATACTATACGGATGACAATCCATTCATTTGTTGGAACCGGCCGTTGCATGTGCACGCTCTCGGGTCACGGTATAATTCTTCCTCCAGTAAAATGCCCATATGTACGTGAAAACTATTAAACTCAACATCGTGGAACGATTAATCTGGTGCAATCCAAACACGGAAAAATTAACTGAACACAGGCAGCATTTTATATAGCGACTTTCGTTAAACTTCTTATGAAAGAAATTGTTAAACCGGCATGTGGAAAAACATTAAACCGGTAAAATTATTCCGGTGAAACAACTAAACGGTTGCTTGAATTTAACTCGTGACATCGGCGTTATTTGAAAATATTTGTCCTGAATGGCTGGATCCATCATCGCTCGCGATGTCAATAACACCAAAAAACACCAAACTTAGCGCTTGCTGCTGCCTTGACAACGCATTTCTACTGCAATCTATGTTTTGTTGAAAAATACGACACAAGATTTGTTGTTGTTGACATCTCCGTCTTTGCCGTAATTTTCTTCGAGACTCTTCAACAGTTGTTTTTCGCAAAAATACAACTAATTTTCTGATGCTTAAAAAAACGAGAAAGTAAACAGAAAACATGGCTTTTATACACTTTTTTGTCTTAAAAATTAGCGTTGTGTACAGTTTAAAAACTATTACCACAATCAAGAGTAAAGTGGTCTTACTGGTAGCAGATGTTAATAGTGCGAGCACTGGCACGATTCAATTCGCCTTCATACCAACACAGGCCTTGATGTAGTAACAGCGATTTAAAACCTAAATTTTTTGTTATGATTTAGTACTAAAATCACACGTGGATTTTCGAGCGGTTCGCTCACGAACCTTTTTGCTGTATATAACCTCACCGTCAGAAACTTGTAACTTTCGATCCGACACTGATACAATAGTGAGCCCATGTATAGAACAGGGCCGGATCGCTTTCCGGAGGGACTGTAATAGAGTTATTTTAAGCTTTATACTAATTTTTTTGCTTAGGCTTAGGCTTAAGCTTTGGCTTAAGCTTATGCGGGGTTCACGTTATAACCGGGGCAGCTTGGGACACGTTTTGTCCCTATCAGACTATTGGGTAACATTTTGTCTGCTTATAAATCCTATATCGCATTCAAAAATTCGTATTTGTCTGCTATCATTATGTGTAGGTCACCTTTGTCCTTCAATATCATATGATATATTTTCAAATGTCTGCATACTTGAGGTAACATACCCAAATTGTCTTATTGAATATCATATGATACTAGAATTTGAAATTTGAATTTTTGAATTATGACACTGTTTTTCAAAGCGGTTTTGTGCCGGAAATGAATTCGCAGACGTGAATTTGGTATTTTAAGCACAGCTGTGCCTTTGCCGTCCGACTTTCCATTAATTTATTAGCACCCGAAAATTACACTGTCCCGCTGAATATCATATGATATTCGTTTATATTTTGGAATATCATATGATATTCTCATAAATGTCCCACAGTATCACGTAACATACCGTGCCTTGTACACATTGATGACTTGAGAGCGGTGGCTTGTAAGCTAATGTCATATGACATTCGAGTTTTGTCAACGTTGACGTCGAATCAACATAGGACAAGCCGTGTCCCGCCTGCCCCGGTTATAACGTGAACCCTGCATTAGGCTTGGCTTAGGAATATGCTTATACTACGGTTCCGGTTCTGTTCTATACATTGGCCCAATAGTGGATTTAATATTTTCTGCAGGGAACCTATCAAGACAGCGTCGCTATACAGTGTGTATGTACAGACCTATCAAGTTTTGACGAATTGAACAATTTGGTTTTCGTATTCACCAAAGTTTTTTAAATGTTAGCGGAAATCAAAAAATACTGCACGTTGCGTATTCGACTCTTTGACTTTATACTTTCTGTGTGTAAAATATCGCCGAAAAACTTCACATTAAGCTTTACGTTATTCATAATTGTTTTTGTCGCCGCTTGTTTCGCTGGCGAGTTTTTCCTACATTTGTGCTCCCAGGTAAATGTGCTTCTCGTTTTGGATGAACGCAACCTTTCACAATTTCGGGTGGGGGGAGGCTCGGATATCTAATCCGCTGCGCTGTACATATACTGATCCATACGTTACGGCTACAGGTCCGTAGCCAGGTCACTTTGCTTGGTGGGCTAAAAATTTTTTAAGGAGTGGCATACAAGGGATTTGAATGACTTACAAGCAAGGTTGAACATTTTCTAGGGAGGCCAAAGTGTGTTTGTCGGGGAACTCAGCCTGCCTCTGACTCCCTTGGTTACGGGCCCGTACGAATAACATAAACTGCTGCATTTCAACAGACAGCACAACTTGATTAACCTTGCGAAAATAAATTTGACGTTTTGGAATTTCCGCTGCAAACACCAATTTCTGCAAGCGTTAAAACCATTCATTTTGTTTACAATTTTTGAAATGTTTAATGACAAGTCGTCCATGCATAAAAGTGTGTTTGTCATGGAAATTAACTTTTGTATTAGTCAAAATTTCAAAATTTTGGCTGCCTGCACACGACGTAAAGGCAAAAAATGCTACGTTGCACGCGCAGTATTAAACATATTCAATACAATTGTGAATTTAGCTATGCCAGAACAAAAATATAGGCTAAATCAAGAGTTTAACCGGACGTGAATAACACCGGAGAAGAGTCCGTAAGCGGATATAGTTCTCAAACCCTAATTAGAGTCCATAAATGTCAAGCATTCCTAACTGCAGCGCGCAAATGACTCTAGGGCCAAATAAAGTTGAGTTCAAAACTTTAAAGCGTACTTAAGTTTTGAAAATAACCTTGCCTTATCGCTCAAGCTTTTGATATAAGACAAATAAACGTTTAATTCAACGGATAGTTTTAATACCGGATATATATCAACAACGAAGGGTAGCTGAGGGCGGGTTGAAAGTAAATTAAAGTCCGCAACCGAATAACAGGTGGGGTACCCCCTGGAGAGGCCTAATAAATATCAGTCCCCCTTTTATTCGGGTCACTACAGTATATATTTATTGTTTAATCTTAAAATACCAAAATATTTGATAAACACACTTAAACAAGCAGCCCCTTAAAGGATCAGAGAGATGGTGTACGCTTATCTAGTACAAATTAAGTGTGCGAAGCATATGTAAATTTCGGCCAAGCCTGTAACTAACAGTGCTTGAACAGTAGTATAAGCATATTCGTAAGTCTAAGCCTAAGCATGAGCATGAGCGCAGATTGCGCTTATTTCTAAGCCTAGGCCTAAACCTAAGCCTAATCCAAAGCTAAGCAAACAAGTTAGTTTAAGGCTTAAGCTTACTGTATCGCAGTCCCGCAGGAAAACGTTCCAGCCCTGTTTTATACATGGGCCACTAAGTCTATGTCAAAGTCTAAACCAAAGCCTAAACAAAAAAATCAGTCTAAAGCTTAAGCTTGCTCTGTTACAGTCCCGCGAAAAAATTGCCTGCCTCTCAAACTAATATGGGCCTAAATTTTCATCCGTATAAATTGCGTGAAAAACACGACTATACGAAAAGTATTGACAAAAAATTAGGGCTTTTCTCCTGTATGCTTTTTCCAAATTTAAAAACATTAAGGCTTAAGCAGGCATAAGATCCAAAATTAGGAAGATTTACATTCTAACGAGTTATTTTTTCTTAAAAAATATAGTTGTTTAACAATTTTTCGCTACTTGCTTTCTACCGTACTTTCTAGGTTTATGGGCAGAGTTAATAATCTTGATAAATGTAGCTTTTCGGGCTGGTGTTTATAGTGCACCATGAACGCATGCCAACAGAATGAGAAATCAGAACAAATCAAGCTACTACCCAACTGATCCAGTGTGGTAGATAACTTTCTCTATGTTTGTCACCTAATGTATTGTTGAATGGTCAAATAACACACACTGTTACCATACACTTTCATGTAGGTAATGTACATGCAAATTAAATATTTCGGTTATCACGGGGAAGTCAAAACTAAGAATCGTAATTTCCGCGGAGACCACAGGGTTCAAATTGAGGGGTTCTTCTTCGAATCTTAAGGTTTCGGCTCCAATTTTTTTCAAACAAAGATCAGCCACAATTTTTTAATCAAGATATCAAATTTAAAAATCAAACCAGTTTATTTCCGAACAATGATGAAAAAAATACCTTTGCAAAATCGGATCCCCAGAAATTAACTTAGCAAACTGTGTCAAAAATTTCAAACTCGTGACGGAGCTGCCCGTTAGAACTACCAACCCTAGATTTAGTTGTGATCCGCCGTCAAGGTTGGTTGAGTTTAATGGCGTAATAGCATCTTGTAGCGATAACCATTGGTTTTCTTTCGTAAATAAAGCAGGGTTCACCTTTGATTTAGCGGTGCATAAAGAAAATAAATATTTTATAAGCCCAAAACTTTGTTCTTAACAGCGTGTAATGTTCTTAAATATATTTCAAATTATGCACCCTTGATTTGTTACCATGTATTTAAATATACTATTTTCATTTTGTTTACATCGCAGTATATGTTAAACTGAAAACTTTTATCCAGAAAACAGATTATACATGAGTTTAGCAGACATGTAGGCGTTAAGTCGTAGCCAAAGTGTTGTGCTATACTTTGAGTGCCTTTTGTTGCTAACCGAAACCGTCCGACACCGGATACCGAATTGTAACAAAATATTTTTACACCCAATGCCAACTGGTCCTCGAGGCAGCGTAACATTTATGATTGGGCTCGCTAACAGATTGGGTTTTGGTGTCTAAATCCGGTAGATATTTTACCGGAGGTTCCGGCAATTTCCACTGTGAATTCGTATTTTTATATTGAATTTAGCCGTTTAGTGAAATTGTTAAATTTTGGTTTAGTTTTTTAAAATTTTTAATTAAATGGGTGTTCTCGAAAAACAAACAGAAATACAAACATTTGGCAAACACTTTAGAATTCTGTGTTCAGATATCCAAAACCAATATTATCTTAACTAATTTTGCCCTACCATTCGACCAGGTTCCGGAAAAGGTAAGTATTTTAACTTCGTTTGCGCGATGACGCGTGAGGTTCTTGACTAACGCATAGGCGACAGTGGAGTACAACGTCATGTTCCTCTATATACCTAGATATATAGCCACTCCTTAGAAAATCCAGGGGTATACAACTTCATCCTTTGGCAGACAAAAGCCGATGACGTGTAAGAATATATTTTTCCTGCAGCTGGATCTGTGTTGTTCGGCAGTAAAGGAACAGAGTAAGGAAATCATTATATCTATTTCACTACCAGTGTGACAGGGTACAACCGGAGGTGTTCTTTTGGCTACGGCAGAAAAGCGCCGAGGGCTTCGGCTTCCGTGGGATTTCTCCGCTGGTTCCGAAAATTGTGGTTGTGAAATTTTGCTTAGTTTTACAATATTTTTTTTGTTAAGTGCATATCGTGTTAACTTTTGGTACAATTTCGAGGAAAAAATTGTCAAGATTTTGCATAAAAATAAGCGTATAACTCCAAAACATTTAACAATACTGTAGAAATATTTGCTGCAAATTAGCAAATAAACTGTTCCGGCTTAGCTATTTTGACCTCAAGCGCAATATAATGCTTACACAGGATACACTGAATAAAACTTCGAACCTTTTGAAAATGTTTCAAGTTATCGAATTTCCATTTTTTCTGACCAAAAATGGAAAAATTTTGTCTGTTCTTAAGCTCGAATTCAAGACTATACATCCAGATTTGCAGCTAATTAGACTTAGCTACGTTCACTGATTTTGGTACAAACTTATGCCTTGTTATAATTAAGATGGGAAGATAATCCTGCTCTTATGTGCGATTAAGTTTTCAATGTATCACAGTGGTAACCTTGGCTTTATATAGAAATAATATAATAGAAATTTTGGCCAATGTTAATTATATGGCCTGTCCAATGCGAGACCATGAAGTTGGGGACTTTAGAACATGGCAAGATTAGATTTATGTTTAGGCTTAGCGTACAATTCGGCTTAGTCAGTCTTCTGCTTAGGCTTACGATTTGGTTCAGCCAGGCATATTATTAGGATTAGCCTTAGTAGGCACACATTTATAATTAACATGTACTGCAATTTTAATTCGCTTAAGTAAAATTAACGGCTCTCGCCAATCTAGCAATGGTTCAATAGTTTTAAATAAAATACAAGAATATTACGTTGTAATGTCCGAAAAGGATAGCATCATTTCGACTCAAACTCAAAAGACGGTAAACTTTTACGCAATTACTTATAAGTAAAACTTTAATATAAAAGTAAGATTTCAGAAATCCAGCCAGTGTTGTAAAAATACAAATTGCATGTTAAGTAATTAAAAATAATTTTCGATTTTATGATTATTTCATTAATTATGTGATAACGAAATTTTGAGTTTTTGCCAAAATTACTATAATTTTGTAATAATTGTGGTCTTGCAAGTTTGTTATTATATCATATTTGTAATTTTGCAACTTTGTGCTTTTAGAAAAGTGGTTAATTTTGATTGAAATCAGCTGTTTGTTGGTTAAATTTTAGCAATTAGTGAGCAGTAGTTAGATTTTTGATTTAGTTAATTTTTCATTTCTCAGTACTAATTAAGACCATTTGTAATAAGTTGATAAGTTAAATTGCACAAAATTACAGAGAATCTTTTAAAGGAAGACAGATTAAAAAACATTGCCTGCATGGCTTTCCTCAATTTTAGCATCGATACTACTTAAGCTTTCTGTGTTCAGGTTATAAGCATGATTGGTTCAGCATATTAATTATCTTAATTAACACAGTCACGCGTATTATTATAAAATGTTTAGTGACAGATTCAGATTGAAGTTTTTGTTTTTGATCAAAATATTTTTTACGATCTGAAGTTCAAATATAGCATAAGTTTTACGAGTTTTGCCGATAGTCCTATCACGAATAGATAATTGCAGTTTTAGACAAATATATGCAACTTGGCTCATTCTATGGTAGTAAGTAATGCTTATAACTAGCGCGCATTGCATTTTTTTTGGTTAACCCGTATCTGTAGAGGTTAACGGAAACCGTAAATAAATGAAAACACGTGAAATTACCCTAAAATCAATGAGAATAATTCAGCCATGCTTATAATGTAAATATATTTTATTAATTACACATAGAAATATTGAAACGTTCAGTGCAAGAACCACATCAGCTCTTATACGCTTGCTCTGCATTCTGGATTAAATCATATATATTTCCTAAGCCGAAGCGTATGTGAAGGAAAAGTTTAAAAGTGTCTAAACATCTACTAACCTTTAGATGTGGGGTGCCCTCGCAAACATGCAACGCGTGGCGGTACATTTTGTATTAATATGGAAAACAGAGCCTGCTGTTTACTCTTGTTAAAAGAATCATCTACTTTTCGTCTCAGACTTATAAAGTAGGATGTAATAAATTCTTGCTTAAGACCACCACGGCCTACACTGCAAGAAATGGTGAGCCAATTTGACTCTTTCCGAAATAGGTTCTTTGGGACTACACAAACTGAGTCAAATTTGGCTCCGCCAGAGTCAAACGAGAGTCAAATTTGGCTCCGCCAGAGTCAAACGACCGAATTAGTAAGTCGAATTTGGCTCTGGCGGAGTCGAATTTGACTCAGTTTGTGTAGTCACATAGAGCCTATTTCGGAGATAGTCAACTTGACTCACCATTTTATGCAGTTTAGGCCTAGCTGAAAACTCATTATATGGACCGAATTTATTTGTACAACTCGGTTAATTCAGACAACTTCTATAAATTTGCATAAAAAGACAAAAATTTATGGTTCTTGCTTTAACAGAAAGGCAGCATGTGGTTGATTCATTTTTTATATATATTGACTAATGTCGTGCCCCGGCCATGAACCGGCCGGCCGACGGCCAAAGTCACTGGGCAAACGGCTAGCAAGAAATTGCTTATCGCATAAAAAACTAAAAACGTTGACATCGTTTTAAATTTAATATATTTTTAATCATATTTAGATTTCGATTCTCAAACTCTTAGCTGAAATCTGAAATGTCAAACCTCCCGTTCGCGGCCGGCCGGCCGATCAGTTGAAAAAGTGATAACTGCACAGCACTAATATTGACAGGTAATATTTTGCAATATATTCTTAGGTTTTGCACAACTTTTTGCCAAATCGGAACACTGGAACAAATTTGGTAAAATGATTGATGTAAGTTTTGAAATTTTGAAGCTCTTAAAATTAACTTAGCTACGTTCCAGACGACGATGGAACCTCTTCATAAGCCATGCCGCGTCGAAAACTTTTCGAGGTAAATTAATCATATAAAGATCACAATGTGTCCATGATAAAATACGGCAGGACGAGTTTAAAACAATTTCAGCTTTCGGCTCACTTTGAAATCTTGAAATATATTAAAGTATTTGGTATACAAGCTTAAAAACTGTTGGATATTTAGGTAACTGTATCCCCCACTGAAAAATGCTGAATCAGCTACTTCACTTAAACTTTGTAACCAAGCCACATTTCTTTATTCAATTTTTTTGAAGGGGTCGCTATTTCTTTTAGTCAAAATATTTTACCGAATCGCACAGATTCCGGCAAATTTGCACGTGTCATAAATCGCGTTTATTGGTTTAATAGCGACAAGTGACAGCTTTGAATTCCGGAGCTACGGGCGCAACTTTGCTACCAAACAAAACAATTTTGGCATTTCAATGTTGCGCTGTTGTGCGAATTGTATCTTAAGAAGCAACGCAGTTAAATTCAATTTTTAAAACATTTTTATTTTTAAAAATTGTAAAAAGCATAAACAATATATACACAACTGGATGAGTCTTGGCAAACCAGTTGTGATCTGGAGATAGCACGTATTGCCAGTCAAGTGAGCTATGAAAACGACGGGACTGAAGTCTCCCATGGTACTAGGATACCATTCGTAGCTCCCATCGTTACAAGACCAAGCTCAAACTTGTATAGAATTTGTGCTACATACAGTTGCTGTGAATTCCAATGAGTTGACTAAACCAATTCGGAACGATATCACCTCAGCGTGAGTCAGTAATTACTGTTATTAACTCAGAAATAACCAGGAATAACTAATTCTCGCTCTGAGTTAATTAATCAACTCATTTGAAATTACTGTGCGGTGGTACATAGACAGACACTGTATCTCAGTGGTTAGCTTGCTTGTCCGTTCATATAATTTCTGTTAGCTACGTTCGTTTTAACTGCATTATTACTTGAAAGTTTTATAATTATAATTAAAGAACGGGTGAGACTTAATCTGGCAATAATTTCCAGTTTCTTCTAATTTCTTCTTAATAGATTTGTCATAGGCTTGGCTTATCGCTGCAACCCATAACTTTTAAACCTTTTACCCCACACCCAGCGTTTTTAGAAAAGATTACACGTTCGTATTTTTCAGTATTGTTGTTTCTTCATTTAAATGTAAATTGTACCTATTTTTCTTCTATAGTTTGTTTGCATTTTGTCAAAATCCTACTGCGCTTTTATCTTCTATCCGGTTAGGCATGTGTTTTTGACACATGGGTATATCGAAACGAATATGTATAGTTTTAAACAGAGGAAGGGCTTTGCAAATGAAATGATTTATTACACCACTTGGTTACGTTTCATTAATTACCTTTTATTCCGATAATTCTGAAAAAAGTCACGGTTTGTGCCGCGATTTCTCTAAAAGAGTTTGAAAATCACGTCTCAAACATATGTTTTGAATATTTTGTCGTTTAAGGTTTTAGTTAATATTTATAGTTCAAAAGCGCGACCGTACACATGGATAATAATCAAGCGAGTCGTATCTACAAACGAAAATTTTGTAGACGCAATAGAAAACGTACTTTTAATAGACTTCAGAATATTAACCTTCTGAATTCTAGAGGTCAAAGAAATAACTTTTACATGAATTTATACTCTCTGTCGAGCTAAAATTTAGGCTGCGCGTCTGCCCATGAAATGCTTTCTCGGGGTGAAACAACCTGAAATATTTTTTCACTAACATAAGCGGATAATATTTTGGATCTCCAAGCAGTTTATTTTAGCGCCTGTTAAAACTTGCTTATTTCTTGTCTCTACAAATTTCAGGAGTAGATATATTTGTTTTAGCTTTGCCCTTAATATACACCCTCTGTATCCGCCATGCATCAGCGGTTCGTAGTCCGGAGTAGACTTCAAAATATTAACCTACTGAATTCTAGAGGTCAAAGAAATAACTTTTACACGAATTTATACTCTCTGTCGAGCTGAAATTTAGGCTGTGCGTCTGCCCATGAAATGCTTCCTCGGTGGTGAACCAACCTAAAATATTTTTTCACTAATATCAGCAAATAATATTTTGGATCTCCAAGCAGTTTATTTTAACGCCTATTAAAACTTGCTTTTTTCTTGTCTCTACAAATTTCAGGAGTAGATATATTCGTTTTAGCTTTCCCCTTAATATACACCGTCTGTATCCGCCATGCACCAGGGGTTCGTAGTCCGGATTTCTGCGTCTAGACTGGTTAAGGTGTTTCAGACAGCTGGTTAAAAACAACCTTTGTACTTTGAAAGTTCGATTGAAAACATATCAGGCAAAAGTAGCGAGTCTCAAGTGCGCCACGCTTGCTACTTCAAATAATATTCGTTTAGGGTATTTGTTTTTGGTGACATTGCCTCAGCGGGGTCGTGTTTAGATTATTGTTCGCAAAATTTTTTAGTTACCAAACGTACGTGTAATGTAGTCTGTATAAGAAAAACGTTGTATAAGACGCAAGCGATGGCGCTGGCTGTAACTGATCGAACGTAAAATTTTTATTCATGAAAGTGGCCACTACAATCATATACCAATCGTAGTGGTATATACAACATGAAGCAATGAGGGGGGTCAATTTTACGTTCATTTTACACGTGTATCCGCCAGCCAACACCGAAAAAATAATCGGACCACATTTTAGTATATACAGTAGCACATGAATTTCAACATCGATGGAGATTTTGACCCCCCCAAATACGGGGTGGTAAGCCAAAAATGCAACGCGCGCTGGGTACGTTTTTTTCTACATAGAATGTACCCAGTTGCATACTCTTGTTAAAGGGTATCATGCACTCTTGGTGGAAGTAATATGCTAATTAGCGTGTACCTAACTAGATTGTAACTGTTGTTGTAGACGCTATGTTTAAATTTCTCGTGCCCGAAAACCAAAAAGAAAACAGCACACAAACATTTTAACTGCCATAGTTAGCATATGTAATATGTCAATTAGTTAGTAGTTAGCCATTCATATATCTGTTTTGAAGGTTCAGAAACAATCCATTTCGGTTCTTCACAACCAAGAACACTGTAGTACAGAAATCAAATCGTTTTGTAACCGTAATAATTTGTGAAATAACGTAGAAAGTATCAATTTAGGCTTAACTAAATAGTATAATATGAAAAATATTTTTAGCTAACTATTCATTTATTGGTTTTGAAGGTTTAAAACAATTTATGCAGGTTTTTTGTACCCAAAAATCCTTTAGTACCGAAATTGTATTGCTCGAGGTAGGTTTCACCCAGAGTCATTCGCACTTGTCAATTTCGTATCCACAAGCGATGGGAATGAACCAACCGAACTATCGAGTAAACCTAATGTACTTCATGACTCCAAACCTTGAATGTTTGGAAACTCAATCTGTGAAGTTCTAAGGAAACAACCAACCTTGGAACCGAAAGAATTGCTTATCAAAAAGTTGGGCAATTTATAAACAGCAATTCATGCAGCTTGTTTTGCAGAGTCAAGTGTTAAATTTTTGCAATTAAACGACTGATTCACCAGCATTGTCAAATGTCTGATTTCTCACCCCTAAAGATAAATTATTTTGGGTGTACTGAAACAGTGTGGAAGAGAACAATGTTGATTGTACTGCTGTTGAAATTGAATCTGGACATTAATTGAAATTGACTCAAATAGCAAATTATTTATTAGCTCAAGAATTTTACCCAAGATTAGAAATACAATTATGTTCTTATATAGCATGAGTAGTCGCTATGCAAATAAAACATAACGACTCACAGAGTCTGTACAAATGTTAAAGTAATGTTGTAACTCGAATAAAACATTTAGATACTAATACTGGTTATGCTTCACAAGGGGCTACGCTGACAGACAGCTATTCATTTGTTAACCAGGCCGGTATTGTATGAGTTCCAGTTCCCTATAATCTTTTACTCAATGTGTCGTTGTTATACTTAGGAATATACTTTTAAAACTTGTTATTCTTCAATAGATATTTACATCTGTGTTTCAGTAATCAAATTGTTTATTTGGCCCAGGCACCATTTACGTGCTCCAGTTGGAGGCAATTGACAACAGTCAACTCTGACTAATGCAGTAACCAGTATATAAGATCGTATCAGTAATGAATCAAATTCTGTACCGAATTTTATTTGGTCTAGAAAGCATACAACGCAACCTAATTAGGGTTTTTGATGTTTAGAGACTGAATAACAGGGTGCAACAGGAGGTGAAAAATACCGGAGCCGGAGGTTAACGAAATTCGCCGGACCGGAAAGCTGAAGGTGAGCTCGGACTCTTTTTACCTCTCACCCCGTCATTTGGGTCATTACGGGTAGGATTTTGGACTTAATTATTAATTGAGTTGCCTGACCTGATGTGTACCTTGAATGGGAGATTATTATCTCTCTATTTTATATAGGTATCATTGCTATGTTTTGAATTTTGGATATTACTCAAACACAAGAGTTTACGTATTTTTTCACTTCAGTACGAAAGGGTTGAACAAAAAGATTTGATCTTTGAACTTTTTGTGCAATATTCAATATGAAGACTATTCCAAAGCATGCAGAAGTGCCTGTGTCACATTCTACTCGAAGGCATTGATTATCCACAACTGTTTCTTATAAAATTACGAATGAAGAAAATTTAATTTCTGCTCAACTTTTCGACGATGCTAAAACTGAAGAAATATTCATGTTTCATATTGGATTTCCGATTGAATTTAAACTCTGCGTAAAAACACTCTCTCTTGATTAAGTTCCGTTCATTTGTTACCCAGCGAGAATCGGTTTGACATCGTTTGTGATGAACGCTTGTGAGTATTGCAGAAATGCAGTTTTGTTCGAAAACACTTTCGCAAAATCTTGACAGACTGCAATTTGCTGAAACATATTCACGCTGCAAAAACTTGCATGTGACAACAATGAAGCAGATTTATTTTGTATTTCTGTTCAATTTAACTTAATCTACAACTAAGCCTAATTCTAAGCAAAAAATTAGTCTAAAGTGTACTCTATTGTAGGTCTTCTTGAAAACTGATCAAAAACGTAAATTTGCTTTTAAACCAGGGTTTATCTCAAAAAACCTGGCAACAATTTCACGATGAGTTTGCTTGATGCGTAGTAGTGTGTAAAGTGGTTCGTGACACTTAAGTACCATTAGTTTCACCTGCAAACCTATTATACTTTTTAAAACACTGAAATATTACAAGTTGGGCTGTTTTCGACTGGTGATATGTTAGGTATCGAATTTTCTGAAGACACAGGCGCATAGAACATACAAAATAAACGTAAGAATTCTTAAAGGTCAAATATAATTGGTGTTCGCTACACTCGCTCGCAAAATTTCTATACAAGGTTGTACCCCAATGGTTATAAATCCAGTCAAAAAGCAAATGAACCTTAAATTAAACGTTAAGACTTGTCACCTTTTGCTAGAGTTGTCCAAATTTGACAAAAATAGTTTTAGGGTCGGTCTTTAAAAAATCTGTTCTCTGATGGAGGATACCAAGATTTGAAAAGAAAGACAGAATAGTTAAAAACGTCGCTAGCGAAGGCAGTGAGTAGCTAGCGCATTTTTGCATTAAAATTTTTAGATTCCTGCACGGATCTTTGAGAGTCGACTCGACTAACACCATTGACAACCATGCTCAAGCGTGCCTGAGAAGCACTTATCAGGCCCGTAGCCAGCTCACCTTGCTAGGGGGGGGCTAAAAATCTTTCAGGAGGTTCATTCAAGGGTCTTCAATGAGTTACAAGCAAGGTTGAAAATTTTCTAGGGGTGTCCAAAATTTTTACACGGGGGCTGAGCCTCCCCTGGCCTCTCCTTGGCTACGGGTCGGGCACTTATATGCTGTCTATCCGCTGACACATCACACTTGGAAAATTCTGCGGTCGCAACAACCCAGATGGGCTAAATTTGACTATGATTTTTACTCTGTTACATTTGCACATCGGCGGATACAGAATTTCCAACGGGAACGCCGTGCGATGCATAATACTAGCAAAAAAGTTCAGGAGGGAAGCGAGTGAAAAGCCGAACACAATTTTAATACGAAATCATAATGCAATATATTGGCGTTGCTCACTGGTTACGGGGCCTAGGTTTGGACCGCCCACATGAATGCACTGATGAGTTTTGATATTTTACGTGCTTTAATCACTCAAAGTTTTGCTATAAACGGTTAGTTTTCGTATACCATATTTGTAAATCGAATGGTCTCATAAGACATTTTACCCCATATTTAAGGTTAAAAGATCTTAGGCTTGTACTTAACCTTTAAGCTTAGGTACAAGCTAGTCTTGTTCTAAGCCCAAGTTTAAAGCGTGGGAGTAAGCGTACAAAATCCGTTCGATGTTTTCTCACCGTCACAGTTATCTATTTTCCCATCATTGCAAAACTATTTTTCCTACGTCTATGCTTATTTTCTTTCATACAAATTATTCGATTTGTTATTGTGTTCATGTAAGCGACATGAGTTAAATTATTGGACTTATGTCGTTATAAAAATGGCAATTATGTTATTATATAATTATTATTTTCGAAACTCGAAGCCTTTCGGTCAGCAGATTATACTAGCGCATTGACAGTATTTTTAATTTACATATTTTGATCGAGTTTGGCAAATTTGTATTCAACACCTTGTATATGGATTGATTTCTATGTTTTTCATACTAAATATGCTATATATATTTTCATATTCGAAACACTTTGAAAATAATCTATAGTGCCGTAGGTTGTGTCAAAAGTTTGTTACCTTGATCAATAGTCGATGGATAATCTTCTTAAACAATAGTATGTCATTGGATGGGTTACATTTTGCGTACAAGAGAATAGTCGCACGTGTATCTGCTGTATTTTGGCCTATTCATCCCAATTTTTTTGGGGTGAAATCTGTGCAAACAAAAAATATCGAGCCTTTGCAGTCACGTACACATGAATCGGTCCAAAAATGGTCAAATTTTAAAAAATTTTGTATGTTTGAGCTTCTGGTGATCTCCACTGACCGTTTCACATTGAAATTTGAATGTTTGACAATTTCGATTTTTTTAGAGTTCCGAAGGTTCTCCTGGGGCAACGTGCAACCGAAAATTGAAAATTACCGGAGTCGGACCAGAAAAGTCAACAAAATTTGTCTGATCGAAAGATGAAACCGGAAGTGAAATGTTAGTTAGGTAATTAAAGTAAAGTTTAATTTGCTAATTTTGACAAAATCTGTAAAGCTTTGCTAATTTAAGCAAAATCTGTAAAGTATTGTCAAAAAATGAATGCTGAGCTTATTTTTTTAGGAATTATAACCAATTAATTTCTCAAAATTGTACCAAAAGTTAAAGCTAAACACACTAAATCGATACCAAAAACGCAACCGGAGCCGGAGCCGAATGCAGACGTCCGCTTTTACGCAATTTACATATCATTCAACGCAGTTTGCAATGTTGTATCGAACCCAGTTAGATTTTTTACTATTGAAAGATCAGGTCACAAGTTATGGTCGTATAACTGATTTTTTGCGACCTGAAATCGACGGCACTGTGCCAAAGACTTAGGCGACTATAACTCGTGCGCAGTAAAAGTCTGATCTAAAAAACTTAACACCATTTGATTAAAAAAGCTTTTTATGTTGCGTCGAATGATATAAAAATGGTCTTACTGATTGGCAAAAAATTATCATTTACGGTGACCTTTAGACAGGTTTATAGTCTCACAAAATATCGAATTTGTTCAAAAATTCTAATTTGGGTCTTGGATGATCACTGGGAGGTAGCGAAAAGCTCAAAAATGCAAAAGAGTTTGTTTCAAAATTAGTTAATTTTTCAGCAAACGCCGGCTATGACGTTGATGACGAACGTATTCTAAGTCTTCTAGTGCTGCTGGCTATTTCTAAAGTTTAAAAATTCTTACTTTACTAAAACATCATAGGCTTGCCCAAAAACCTGAGTGTAGGATACGACGAAAAACGTAACACCACGCTGGTACATTTTGTAAGTCCTTAATACTAAATTAGGGCTACTTGCTTCGTGCAGTGTGCATGCACCCCTGCGTTAATGTTTGATACTTTTGTGAACCGTGCGTACATGCTAGTAACCCGTAACTATCTTTATTTCTTACATTCTTGCGTTAACGATGCATGCCCGCAACCATCTCAATTTACGGGCGAGGGTCTAAAAATTTGTTATGAGTGGCATACAAGGGTTTTCGTTGACTTACAAGCAACTTGAAAATTTTTTATTGTACATATCGAACCTTCATATAAATTATTAATGAATTTTGTATTGTTTTAAAATTCGCTTTTATGTGCTTTTTTGGCTGCGCTTTTTACCAATCACAAACTTATTACTGCTTATTGGCCAACTGTTTTCTTGACCAGTCCGAGGGTTGTTTAAACCTTTCGCCTACGTCTCGGCTCCTTTGCCTGGCTATTGTTAACGTTTAGGATTAGTTCCAACCACAATAAACCGTGTAAGTATGTGAAAAAATAACTAATTTTAGCCGACGCATCAAAAATTACTACTCAACGAAAACAGCACAACGCAAATAATTTGTGTTTGAAACACAATCGAACCCTACAGATAATAAAATTTGTTTTGTGTTTTCAATTTTTATAGCTTTATTTTTACGATTTTACCCATTAATATACTTGAACGTAAAAAATGTACATATATTTGTTTTTAAAGGTACATTTCGATATTTGCCCTTATAGGCGTATTTTTATACAAGACTCATTAGATGGATATATAATATACTTGAAACTTCTGGAAACACTCTGAAATGACACTTTTTCTGGCTGTTGAAAAGCTTGCAAAGGTCAAAGAAATATTTTTAGTTCGCTACGCTTGGTGGCAAACTGTTGCACAAGGTTATCCCTTCACGAAACAAAATCATGGCTACGCCGTTTATTACTGTCGGGTCAAAAGAGATTTTGATGACACTGGTCCAGTGTCAGCCTAGTGTGCTACAACTTTTTGACCCAGAATTTTAAAACCCTTTCTCACGTGAATATTTTCGATTTCACCTGAGACCTACTTTTATGCTAGGATTCGAACTCCAGTGACTAGAGCAGGAGGCGCATACCATCACCACTCAGCAATAAGAGCTTGACGCTCGAGCCCGAGGGGGCTCTCACGTCTTGTGGTGATTTTGGTACTATGTATATATGTTGCAATTGTTAAACACGGAGCGATATATATTATTTAATGTATATACACTGCGCTGAGTTGCCTATAGGCAACTCAATGTGAGAAGGGGTTAAATGAGAACCTCATCGTAGTATTTTCTTAGCGGAACAGCAGTAAATTAAATTGCTGATACATCGTTAATTAAAATTTTCTTGTAGTTTGCTCGTAATTTAACGTGTGGAACGACTTCAACCCAATATTTTGTATTTTTTTACGAGCCCCACGTCATCCGCAGCAAAATTTACGTGAAGGGCTCTCTATATGGTACTGCGTAACTTTTATTACATTTATTTCGCTAAGAGTTGAGTTGCATGGCCATTGTAAAGAACAGGGCCGTAACAGTAGTATAAGCATATACTTAAACTTAAGCCTAAGTCTATTTCTAAGCAAAAAAAATAGTTTAAAGCTTAAGCGTTTTTTATGGCAGTCCACAGAAAAACGTTCAGCCGCTATTGTTTACACGGGTCAGTTGCATCAATGGTCAAATATGCGGGGACATGAAGAGATATTTGGTTGTGTATTTCTCTCAATTATTTTATGTATAAAATTTGCAAACACAATTCGATTGACGAACTCGGTCAATTATGCATAAAAGATTTCGACGAGCTGTCAAAAATCCCTTTTTTGAATAGAACATTTTTGTATTGGGCAATAAAGTAAACTGCGAAACGTAGTGTAGATATTAGCTTCTTTTACTTGCATTCGGGTAACGGCACAACTGTCTTGCAGTGGCCCTTTTTCTCGGAAATGATTTAATTTGCTTTGTATTACATACAATATACACAGAACAAATTGTCTTATATTTAAGAAACAATTTCTGAAATTTTACACAATTGCGCTGTGTATTAGACACTCTCCACTACAGATATATATGTTTTATGTTTCAGACTTTAGATTGTTAAATTGGTTAGAATTATGGGTTTTAAGTTTTTCAGTGTTGAAAATTTGAAATTCAACACTGGTTTGAATACTGTTATAAGACAAATGTGAAAAATATAAACTGGTTTTGCTGAGTTTTAGACATATCAGCCTTAGAAACGAAGATTCGCATGGAACGCTGACTTTAAAATTGGTAACTGAATCTCAAACAAATGCGACAAATTTACCACGGAAGATATTATTTCCCAGTTGTAAACTTAGGTTGGGGGAACTTATGCTCAACCGGAATTACCTTTGAAATTCTATTAGTTATATTAGTAACTTGTTTGCATATATTAAATTACAAAATTAGCTGTTAATTAAACAACTATTCTCTAAGTAAAAAATTGCTGTCTTATAATACGCCGTTCACAATAATTTTGAATGATTTCCACCGTTTTGAACGGATGTTGGGGAGTTAGGTCATGTACAAATTTTCTCCGTTAGGACCTCCCTAAACGTATGTCATAGATAATTATTTCACACTCGTTAAGGTAGGGCTAACGGAAATTTGACCTCTATATATAGCTCAGCCCCATCCTAACGAGTGTTAAGTAATTTTCAGTGACATATGTTAGGGTGGCCCTAACGTGCAAACTATCGTTACGGTGGGGCTAACAAAGTGTACATTTAAAATTTGTGCATGAGGTAACCATAACACCCGTACAAATCGATGGCAGTCAGTCGAAAATTATTATAAGCGGCCCATAAAAGCACAACAATTTTTTGAACAGTTACCAAGTTTTCAATTCTAAACAGTCCAGACACACCAGTTTCTGAGGTTTTGAGACGACTTATGTCTGAGATTCTAAACTTTTTATTCCTGAAATGTATGAATATCAAAATCATAAAATTTCAAAACGTTTTTTTGTGTAAATTTGAAAAAATAACTTGCCATCAATATTGATGGTGTAGTCAAATCGCTAATGAATTTTAGAACTTATAATTTTTTCAAATGAAACATTTTTGCCAATTTCAATCGGGTAATTGGTACTGAACGCGGCTGCAACTATGTGCAGCCGCCGCTGTTACAAATAGTCAATTCCCTAATATGTCTACCAAATCTCAAACAGGCGATCGACGCAATGTATAGTCATTTAGTTAAGTATGGTAAAATACCTAATGTACCTACCACTGCATTATTTTAGAAATATTGAGTTGATCTTTAGAACATAAATAAATACGAAGCTGTACAACGCAGGCGCGTAGCCACTGGAATTCGGCCATCTGGTACCACCAAGTCCATGAAGCGAGAAACGTTTTGTGGCTGTTGCCATAGGATTTCAATAGTAACATTACATCGAGTGTCCTGTCGTTTCAGTCGTTAGCTGTTTTTATAGTCTTACGCTCATGGTAACAGCGGATCGAAGGGTCTACCGATCAGAATATCAATTTCAAAACACAAAAATTATATTTTTATCGGATACATCCGTTTTAAAGTTATATTCAACTTTTTGATCGCTTTGTCTAGCCAATCCTTCTAATCACCTTTTACTATATAACTCCGAATAGTCTAAATCTTTCCAAATACAGCATCTCAGCTACACGCCTCACACAACAACATTTAAATCCAACTGTATATAAAAGTTGTACCATTGGCGGATCCAGAATTTCTCGTTGCGCGGGGGATTCGATATCCACTTTAGCATGCACGTTACAATTGTGTTTGATATACTTCGCAACTTCTCAACGGAATTAATCTCAGAATGTAAATTTTGGATAAAATTTCCAAAAACATGAGTACACATGAACGTTTGACAGCATACATGAAACGTTTAAAACAAATTCTAGTCGTCTGTTGCCGTTAAAGCCCTCAATAAACGCTGCACAAGTAACGGTTACCATATATACATCTATATTAAAGATAGTAAACTGAAAATTTTTCGCTTAACCCTTTCTCAAATGAATATTTTCTATTTCCCGTGAGACCTACTTTTATGCTAAGGATTCAAACTCCGGTGACTGGAGTGGGAGGCGTATACCATCATCACTCAGCTATAGGAGCTTGACGCTCGAGCCCGAGAGGGCTCTCACGTCTTGTGGTGATTTAGTACTATGTATACGTGTTGCAATTATTAAACACGGTGCGATATATACTATTTAACGTATGTACACTGCGCTCAATTGCCTACAGGCAACTCAATGTGAGAAGGGGTTAATAGTTTGGCCATTGTTACTTTAAAAGGCGACCAGGTTTCTGCTGGTTCTATAAAACAGTAGGTTTAGATACTGGATTACAGTTTTTTGCTTAGGCGTAGGCTTAGGCGTAGGCTTAGGAATACACTTTTGCAACGCGTAGGCTTAGGCTTAGGCTTAGGAATACGCTTAATCTTCTGTTTTGCCCCTAAAAGTAACATTGGCCCGCAGTGAAAAAGAACAAAAATGAATTTTTGGAGCATTGTACCTGGTGGTTCAAAACTTGTACCGAACACAAACGGTGTTAAATATGAAATGAAATCTATTAAGTTTTACGATTAAAACATTTATATAAACCATAAAACATTCAAAACTAAAAATTTCGGTTTGAGATTTCATCTTCGACGACGAAAGTCAATTTCGACTTTGATTCCGATTTTCACAAAATTACGCCATGGTTGAAACCCTGCTCATCAGTTTTTAAGTATTCTCAAACAAATGCCCAAACTTCAGCCTGAACATAGAACAATCCATAAAATTTTAACCAAAAAGATGTGTTTTTTGTTATTTAAAGCAGTCTGGGTAGATGTAAAATGATGGTTTTGCCTGCCCAGCTACGTAACTGTAAGGGGGGCAAAACAGCCATTTTACATCTACTAGCCCGCGTTCGAACAAAACGGTTTGGGTGCAAAACATTTTGCATAATTGAGCCTGTTAGCGATCTCCGCTGATGGTTTTCCGCTGAAATTTGAATTTCTGAAAAATTTGATTTTTTTGCGTTCCACAAACTCATGATGCTGAGAGTTGAATGGTGCTAAATTGTTTATTGTAAAACCAACTAACTGTTTTACGAGTTATAATCAAGTAACTAAAATTTGGTGCCATCCCAACTGGTTGCCGAGCGCCAAAAACAATTTGCAACTGGGAGCCGATTGTCCGATGGAATTTGGCACCGTCCAACTGAGCGGCGAAAGATGCATCGAACAATATTTAATTTGTTTATCTCTTGGACGAAAACGTTTGTATCGCAAGGGGAAAGTCCTTGTTAACTCAAAAGATATAATTTTTCAATATTCAGATTTGCATGTCGATTGATCAATGAGTTCAAAAGAAACTGAAATAAGCAAAACGTTCAAAATTGAACCACTTTTGGTGAATGCAGGCTGGGGGTATCATCAAAAGAATACCTGAATAAATACAAGCCGGTTTTTGCCTTAAGCAGCGTTGATTTGTAGAAGTTCTGTCAACCTGTAATCTGTTGAAATTTCGTATGCGAACAGTATTAAAGTGTTTCTCAATAGCCAAAACATAAATTAAGATTACGTCTAAAACCAAAGCCGGAAAGTTTTAGCAAAATTAAACACAAACGTATTTTTGTGTCATGTTGCACTAATGTGCAGCAGTGATTAACTCTCTTATAGCACACGTCTCGTACATATTAATTAGTATTAATTTATGTATCCTTAAACAAAAGCCTAAACCTGAGCCTAAACCTTAACCAAGAGCCTAAATATTTTTGCAAAAATAAACACAACAGTGTTTCTTTCCGTCTTCAGTATGCTTCATTTGTAGCAGTTCTCAAACAACAAAACTACTGACAAAATGTATAATGGCTTTGTGAACTTTTCGTTATTTTAATGCTTACTATAAATTTAAATAGAACATTTACGTCTTTAAGCTTGCTGTTGTTTTATACTTGACCCGGTTAAGCCTCAGTGGCAAACCGAGTAATTTTCAGTGAAAGCAGGCGATTTTACTTGTGAGCCTAGCGAGAAATGCGAGCTAAAAGGTTTGAGCTTGAGCTGGTTACAATCGCAGTAACTCAATTTTATCGAAAAGATATAAGTAAAATTATCAGACAGGGGGAATACTTATTAATTCGCTCTCCCCCCCCCCCGCTGTGACCCTTCTATAATTGTTCTTGAGCCTTTGTTTAAACTGAAATGTGTGGTTTCAACTTGTAAACCGGTACAACGGTTGATGTTAATTTTTTCGGTTGATATGTTGTGAAGTATACATTGATTGATGTGATTTCAAACCTGGTAAACCAGAAATTTTCAGCTTTGTGACTGTTTTTTCCTGCCCGGAAGGTGTGGGTATTCGGCTTATAAAATACTTTCTAAACAAGTTAAAAACAAAGTGTGCAAAATAGAAAGCAATAATTGTGTTAAATTCGGGACTATTTAGGTTGTTGTGAAACCACTGCGTGAATTAGAGTAAAATTTCTGGCCCATGTAAAGATCAGGGACGAAACGTTTTTCTGTGGGACTGCAATCGAGTAACTTTAAGCTTTAGACCATGATTGGTTTGTTTCAGTTTTGAAGCTCATTGCCGTTAATATTTACACTCGAATTTAAATCGATTTTTAAAGTGAAATTTTGTGTGAATTTCAAATCAAGATTATGTTAATAATACCAGAATTAAATTTTTCTCGTTTCAAAACTCGCTCAATGATCTTGCAGGCTCAAGTAATTTTTCACAACTTTAAACCTAGCAGCACTTGGTTTCTTAGCACTAAAAATAGGTGCTATATACTGTTAATACTCTTAGACAATAGTATGCAACTCACTGATTTTCGCGTGGTACGAAATGTACCAGCATAGGTTGCGTATATTTTGGCCCGCCCCTGATGTCGTGGGTGAACGTTACGCTAAACACAGGTAAACCTTCATTGAAAAATTACATTATTTTGTTTAAAATATAGGTAAACGGGCTATTTTTATGAACTGCTATTGTAGTTTCTTTGCTTAAAAAATTGTACCCCCTTCAAATCGGGGCTGACCCAAAAACACTAGCTACGCGAGTTATCTACACTTTTTCTGCACGGAATGTACCCTGTTGCATACTTTTATTCAGTGGCGGATCCAGGATCTCAAAATGGGGGGCAAAATTTCACAGATAATAAACTTATTTTTGACCCATACTGTAGTGACCTAAATAAGACGGGGGTCCCCATTTTGAGTCCCAATTAATAGGAGTCCGTATCCCTAATAAGAGTCCGTAAGCGAGTAGAGTCCTTAAACCCTTGTTAGAGTCCATACCTAACTGTCTATTATCCCAATTGTAGCGCATAAATGACTCCAGGTCCAAATAAAGGTGTGTTCGAAACTTTAAAGCGTGCTTATACTATTGTGCATAAAACAGAGAAATAAACAGCGTAGAACAACAATTGACATTATAATTTTTGTCGAGATGCTGTTGGCGGGAGGGGGGCACGGCCGGGGTGGCCCCCGTGCATCCGCCATTGCTTTTATCCAAGACTATCACCCGCTCGTGCTAGCACTAAAAGCAATATTTGAAGCATTTAACAAGCACAACCATAAAAGTACCGTAAAAAATAAACTGTGCATTATTATTGCTTCTCGTTTGCCACTTTCAATCTTAACCAGATTTCTGTCAAAGTCGCCAAATAATGTTCAAAACGCATGTTTCATGCTGAAAGTTGCTAAAAATTATATTTAAACTATAATGATAACTCGTTGATATAATAACAGTTGGATGTTAATTAACTTTTGGTCAAATCTGCTTTTACAAGCTATTCAATTTTTGCAATATATTTACATGTGACACCCCTGGGAAAAGCCACAACTGTTTCAAAAAAAGCATTTATTCAGCTGGAGCTACAGTTGACATGAGCTTTTGGAGACAGGATTTGCTTGCGTTTGGACGATGTTCATTGCAAGGCCTGTCGACTAAGCCTAACACTAGCCTAAAAATAAAGTATCAACCTGACAGTGTAAGCTTAAATATAAGCCTAAGTCAAAGTCTAAGGCTCCCAGTCTCTACATCGACCGGTTTTTATGTCTCCCAATTGGCATGCTTTTGTCATTAACATGGGTCATGTCTGTTATTAGGTTTTCAATTTTTTTCTATTTGTTTACAAATAGGTGCCAGGGTACTTGCGTTAGTACGTTCAATCAAAATTCTGATTTCAACGAAATAAGCTGAAACGAGGTGTGAACGAATTTGGGTCCGTTGAGAAATGAACTCAAGGCAAAATCGATAAACATTATCATCCTTAACCATGGTTCCAAATAGTGTGTTTACTATAAACATCTAAAACGTCCAAAGCTCAACCGTGATAAGCTCTTGTAATCGTCCAGTGTGATGGTAAGCGCCTACCATCCAAGTCTCAGCGTTTGCAATCCTAGCAAAAAAATTTGATCTAAAACGTGATATAGAAAACATTGACAGCAATAGAGTAAGTTTAAGCTTTAGACAAATTTTCTGCTTAAACTAAGGCTTAGGTTTACGCATAAGCTCATTCTTACGTTTAGAATTAGGCTCATGCCCGGACTTAGGAATACGCTTATACTACTGTTACGGGTGCCGACACGCTTTCGATTATAGAGGCTTGAATCACATTTGCGTCAAAACATGACCGTTCGAAGTCTTGATACCAAACACAAATATTATTTTAATGTTTTAGTGAAGCTAATTTTCTAAATTTTAAAGGCATCTAATCCCTTGACTAATATTTTGCGCGGTTCATGGACAAATTTGCTTTGCCGTTCCTGTGTCTCTGTTTACCTGGAAATGACCCAAGCCAAAAAATAACCAAAACAAGGAAGATATCAGGCTTCGTTTTTGTGGGACAGCTAAGTAATCGGTCACCTAAATATTCATGAGTATTTATGGTTCTTTTGTTTAGGTTACACATGGGTCTTAATGTAATGAGCTTACGGGATACTTTCAGCCTTCAGAATTTTTCCCGTAGAAGTATATACAGAGGCAAATTTGCATATGGATATATACAAATCTGCTGGAACGCTGCCCAAAATACGTATGTGAGGCGTTCCAGCATTTATTACATCTAAATATGTTAAAAACTGGTTTCGTCTAACAGAAGAACAACACAAAGAAAAAGTTAATAACAATTTTCTGCCTTCAGAATTTTTCAGGTAGAAGTATATATAGAAGCAAATTTGCGAATGGATATATACAAATCTGCTGGAACGCTGCCCAAAATACGTATGTGAGTCGTTCCAGTTTCTATTATATAAATATCTTAAAAACAGGTTTCATCTTAGAGCATAACAACACAAACAAAAAGCAAACAACAATTTTCTGCCTTCAAAATTTTCCCGTAGAAGTATATATAGAAGCAAATTTGCATATGGATATATACAAATCTGCTGGAATGCTGCCCAAAATACGTATGTGAGGCGTTCCAGATTTTATATATATAAATATATGTATATATGTATTTATACACTAGAGTTTATGCCCTTACCCATCAGACTGTCGGCCTGCATGGTGAACGTTTTAATAGCAGCATACATTGTGCAGCTTTAAGTATTGTTTTATTTCATTCTAAGCTTAATGCGACCGTCCACATGCTATTGCCATAAAATTAGCTTGAAAGTATACTTGAAAACTCGAATAAAATATTTTTATGGTCGGCATAGCTTAGTAGTGAAGGGGTTTCCGTGTGTTACAGGTGTTCAATAGCGTGTTTAAACATGGATAGCGACGGGATCTAAGCGCAAATCTATGGACGCTCAAAAAATTGAATAGTTCACGAAAGACATTAATCCTGGCCCGTATTCTCAATTATGTGTAGCACCTATGGTCATGCGAGGTTCACGTTATAACCGGGGCAGCTTGGGACACGTTTTGTCCCTATTTGACTACTGGGTAACATTTTGTCTGCTTGTAGACCCCATATCGTATTCAACAATTCGTATTTGTCTGCTAATATCATGTGTAGGTCACCTTTTGTCCTTCAATATCATATGATATTCGATGTATAGTCTGCGAATATCATATGATACTAGAATTTGAAATTTGAATTTTTGAATTATGAAGCTGTGGGTTTTAAGCGATTTTGTGTCGGAAACAATTTGCAGACATGTATTTGGTATTTAAAGTGCTTTTGTGCCTCTGCCGTCCAACTTTTCATTCATTTATTAGTACCCAAAGGTTACACTGTCCCGCTGAATATCATATGATATTCATTGAAATTTTGGAATATCATATGATATTCGCATAAATGTCCCACAGTATCACGTGACATACCGTCCCTTGTACACATTGATCGTTTGAGAGTGGTGGCTTGTAACCTGATGTCATATGACATTCGAGTTTTGTCTGTTGACCCGATATAAGAGCCCGAATTTTAACGTTGACGTCGAATCAGCATGGGACAAGCCGTGTCCCGCCTGCCCTGGTTATAACGTGAACCCCGCATACAGTTGGTGATAGGTTTTGTAACTTTTGAACCAAAAAATTATAAGGCTCCAAATTCAGCACATTTTTCGCATAGTATTGACTCTACTCGTGTACCAATTTTGAGCGCAACAACCGCAGTATTTAGTGAGTTTGAAAACCTACTACTAAACTGATGGTCGTTGCTATATACTTTTAAGAATATGGGCCCTTGATGCAATTTCAAGATCAAAAGTTTTTGTCGTGGGTTCCAAAGTGTAATTTTCAGCCTTGTACTCTGTAAAAGCTTAAACTAACTCGATTTAAGCTTAAGCTATTCCAGCAGTATTAAACTAACTTTCAAGATTAACTGAACTAACAGGTTGATTTGCTCTTAAACTAATTTAGAATTTAGGTATTTTTAGTTTAAGCTACGAGCTGGATTTGTTGCTTAAACCAAAAATAAGATTACTTAAACTCGTGTTAAACCGAGAACATGTTTAGTTTAAGTAAAGATTAAAATTCTAGTTTAGTTAGTCCGTCCAGCCATTTGAGTTTTACTTAAACTAATATATTTAAGCTTAGCTAAGCTATAATTTAAGTTTAAGTTTTTAGAAAGTACTAGTGTATAACGTGAGTAAAAAAATTTTTTTATACCAGTCGATAAAGGTTGTAACAGCGTATTTATATGAATATTCAAATTTGACGGATAAATGAAAATTATTTGTGCTAAGGTCGATCAATGTCCTACTCGTTGCAAAAAATTAAAAGGATATTGATTTCGGCACGGTGGTCTGGATTTGTGTAATATCAGTTTAGTAGCCAGAAGGGAACAGCGGGATCTTTCATAAAAAATTTTACTCTTTTGCCCCCAGCAAAGTTTCAGCCACGCTTGCCAGTAATGCACAAATCTTCTCATGCTCATCCAAACGTTGTTTTTGGGCATAGCCTTGCATGTTGGGCTGGCTACGGGATTAAACTTAGATCAATAAAAGAAACCAATTTCAAGTAACTGTGACGATAGTAGACATTGACACAATTGCCTCTGGCTTGGCAGTCCACCGCTTTATACACTCGACCATAAGTACGCAATGCGAAATATTTCGGCAACGAATATTAAGAGGGCCTCGGGTACTTTGCTGGGTACCTTGGAGGTCTCCGAGAGAACTAATCGGAAGCGTAAGTTCGAAAATTTTTGCGTTTTGGTTAACCAATTGTTACTGGCGCCCGATTGGTTTCTCGCTCACTTTTTTCGCGAGGCTTCTTGTGGCACCCGGTTCTTGTTTAGGTTCTGCGTCCCAGTATGCTACATTGTATAGGGTACTTACTCCATTTCACAGGTTTCGTGCAGGGGCTCAGATACTTTACATGCGGGTTTGCGAAGTTAGTGAAACGCTCACACACGAAACCAGCTAGAAACCAATCTGTTTCAAAAAATGTACCGGTTTTGGATATCAAAACACTGGCATTGAGTTAGGGTACAATCGAAGGTATACAAAATTTAGTAAAAATTCCGGAGATTCGGTTAAAAGTAAGCGTAAAACCAAAAGATCTAACAACACCTTACAGATATTTGGTAAAATTAACAAATTAAACATACTTTTAACTATCTTGTTTCGCATCATCTCCGGATCCGGCTCCGGCAAAACTTGTTGACGCCCGACTGCGGTATTTTTTTGATCTCCGGTTGCACTTTGGCTATTATAGTGTTTTTGAAATTGTACACCGGTTATAGTTTATGTTTTTCTTGGTTTCAATTAAATTAAGCTCTATTTGAACGAACCGAAAGTTTATATATGATATTTTAAAAAAGTTCGTTATGTTTTTGAACAAAATTTAATTTAAACACACACACAACACAGACGACAGTTTTCTGGTTCGCTGACAGTTTTCAACCGGAAGCGTTTCATTTTAAACTATCAACTGTGAGTCAGAGGTGGAGGGTCGGAAGCAGTTGCCCCCCTGTTGGGTAATATTGATTTTCAAATTGGCGTTTGGAAATTAGTTCAAAGCTAATTATGTAAAGCAATTTACCTCATAATTTGTACTGGGACAGTCTTAATTTGCTTGCACCCTTGTTTGGTGGATCCAAATAGTACCATTGGGCTTGACGTAAAAGGTTTCGAACAAAAATTGATTATTAGGCTAAACAGTATTATGAGATATTTTGGTTTCGGTTATGCAGGCTGCGCAAGCTATAGCAAGTATTCTTAACTGCGTGTAGCACCTATAGCCAGTCGGGTATATATCTTGTAATAGTTGAATCACCATACTCGACGGTTTTAAGCTTTGAACACGTTATTTTTAGTAACGTCCCAGTTGCTTCTATAGTTTTATCAAAAATTACTAAACACCTGAATTTTTAGATGGCCTGGAGGCCGTATCTTTTAAAATGAGTGAAATTTCCAGGATATAGATTTTACAATGTGTTTTTCTTGAATATCTAGTCTTGTAGTATTTTTCCAGGTTGTTGCCGTATAAATTGGAGCTTAGGTATTTAGTTTCATAAAAAAGCCCCCTAATTTTTCTACCGTGATCCCCAAAAAACTTCACTCTTATTTTTCATATTCATGTGGTAAGGGTTTGACCAAATTTTCATAGATGTATGAAACAGTTAAACAACGTAAAATACATTATATAATATATAGTATGCGCATCAGGCATGTCATAATTTAGTCATTTATACAGCGTAGGACATATTACACAAACATAAAATACATTCAGGTAGGTTCCATGTGGCGCAATGGGTTAGAAGGTCAATTTGCTATAGGAAACTGTGGGTTCGACTGCCGCTTGGGGCTTTCATGTTTAATAATTTTTTCTTCGAATTTTAATATTGGAGACAATTTTTAAAACAAGAAATTTTTATCTGAAATTCTTCCGTTCAAATGAAAAATTAAGAGGTTTTATTTATTAAAGTTGCAAAAATAATTCAATTTTTGTTTGACGTCAACGAGATTGTAGTGACATGTCGGTAGTATAGACAATTTTAAACCTTTCCAGCCGTAATTAACGTGACTAGTTTGCAACACCTGAGTAAACCGGCCCATCACACACAGGCATTTTACTATAAAAAATCTGCTATATTTAAATTATTGTAACCCAACAAAGCTAGTGAAATTGTGACCTGATTGGCATTTCAGCTTCTGTTAAACGTAAATCGGTGTCGCTTAATTGTTCATGATTAAGATGGGTTGCAATTTATGTTAAAACAAGCACTGTGCATGTGTTCGATTAAACGTCAGCCAGTTTTTTTCAGTCTACAACAATTTCCTTGTACCGTTTTACTCTCACAAGCAATAAAATCGTAAGTTAAGGTTTATGTAGGCACTTCACGCGTATTCCTGCGAAAACAGTTTTTGAAAGTTTGCACCAAAGCGTTCAGTGTTGCTCTTTTGCGGCCTCGTAGTCAAATAGTCTTCAATGTCGGCTTACACAAAACAAATGCCAAAATAACGGTATCATCTAAACTTAGTACTCGTTCAAGCCTGCAACGGTTTGCAGAATGATACAAACGAATACTATATTAAGCAACGCATGCTCTCTAATATTAGGTGGTATAACTTACCTAGTGTCCTGATGCATTCTACACAGGCAATTCCAGTACCCAGGACCGGACTTTACTATGTCCAAGTCCCCAAATAATTATACACATGTTTTGCTCAAGGCAAAATATTAGTCTTTAGTGACTCCAGTGAACAGAATATCACGGAATACCGCTTTAAATAACCAGTTTTGTGTGTCACCGATTACAGAACAGCGGATAATGTTGCTCTAACATCGTAGCCTAAAGTTGTATGTCCGGGTGCAGAGACCGACCCTGCATATCCCTGGTTGTCCAACGAGATCGACGCAAAGATAGAAGCGAGCAAATGGTTTGAAGTAGGTTAAATTTGCAAGACCAGATCACTAAGCTAAAAATTTCTAGACAGTTTTATCGCTGAAAATTTTCATGTTTGATCGATTTTCTTTAATCTACGCTGTCTAATTTGTATCTCTGTGCCGATGTGGCCCACATGAGCCCCACCCAAGTCATTCGTTATCATAATTAGGTTACGTGACGCTTACTAATGTTCTTTTCAATGTAAAATTATTCCGCTCTGAAAAATTGTTTGACTCATAGCTACAAATTTTACTCTTAAAAATACAATTGTATTCGAAATGACCAATATTTCGTCTTTGTTAGATAAGTTTAAGTGGACACCTCGCCTGACAGGTCGTTGTCGTTCTCTTCCAATCGGTAGAGGTGTTGTTAGTTTTGGTGTTGATCGTTCATCAAACGAGCAGAACTGTTATATCAGCATTAACGGCACTGCAACAAAAAACGTGACACTTAATATATCAGAAAAAATTATTTGAAGCTGGAAATGTTTTGGTTTGCCGACCATAAACAACTGATATAAAACTCTGGCCAATTTCAAAGCCTAAGCCTAAAGCTAAGCCTAAGCCATGCGAAAAAATTAGTCTAAAACTTAAGCTTACTATTTTTTGGTCTCACAGAAAAACGTTCCGCCTCTGTTCTTTACATGGGCCAAAACGGTTGATCAGGCTCGAAAGATGTTCAGCATTAGGCGATGCTTAACCCCTTACTAAAAATCGTACTATATATAGTGGAATGACAGCCTCCTGTTGTTTTCATGCTATTTCCCAAGAAAACCAAAGGCTTTCTAGTTTGGGAACGGAGGCACAAGTATGTTGTAGTACGGCTTGCTTATTTATTGCCTTTTCAATGCTAAAACACGCTGCTAAACGCTGCTCACGTGACTTATAACGACATGCAAAGTGCGCTCACATACAAGGATTCAGACGAGCGTTTGCCTATTAAAAAATTCTTAGCGAAAACTTTAGTAAGGCATCTGCTTTACAAACTTTCAATTTAGCGGCGATTCATGCAATTTTCCTTTAATCCACAGTTGACAGCGTTCGAAATACTACTAAGCATTTCGCCTGCGACGCTTTCCATATTGCACATGTATACACTAAAAACTGCCAAGTGGTGCAAGCGGTAAATTTGTCTCAATGTATATATTTGCTTCTTTCAACAAGCTTATTCATTGGGTTTTAGCGGATTGCATTAGGCATTCTTGCTCGTTTTAGTCGAAGAGATGTTTTCAAATTTCTTTGTCTGTAGTAGTTATTGCAAAAGCTGTTTTTCACTTGGCTATCTTACAATTTTTCATTTTAATTGATACGCTTCATGCATAAGTGACATAATTGAAATTTTGCCATGTTTTGATGCGATATAATCCATCGTCTACTTATGTCTCGGAGCAGACGGACTTGCGGAAGAGATCCGAACATAAATCGGCGCGGGTTGGAATGAATCATTTATTGGGCTGGGCTCTTAAGTAACTGCAGGCCGGTGCGGTCCACGTTACTACTCTGTAAAAACACTCCACTTAAAATACTATAGTTATATTTTACTCATTTTTTTAAGTATAAGTTTACTAAATATTGAGTAAATCTTTGTAAATAAGTAAAACTACTGCTGTCATTTCTTGATTAATTAAGTAAATGTAAAGCTAACAATTTTGTGTTTGCTTAAAATTAAGTAAAACTTTGCCAAGCACCATAGTAAGTAAAAGCGACACTTAATTCGGCAACCGTTTTACTTCATTTTAAGTATATTTTTAGTGAGTAGAAATTATAGTATAGGTAACACCGTTCGCCGCTGTTTTGAGGCTTGGCAAAGACAAAAACACCCAAACCACAATCTGGATTCCTAGAAAGTTCAACAAGATGATTTTTTTCCTTAAAATAAATGAGCTTTAACTATCCGGCAGCCCTTCACAGCGATAAATAGTGTTTGATAAATGCAAAAACTTGCGGTTCATTATATGCGGCATCAAATAAGAAGCTGTCGATATTAGGAAACTGCGTTCGTTTTTAACCTAATTTAACTGTTTGGGGTCAATTAGTCAATTGTATTCCTACTTGAACATCAGGCTACAATTTTAAATTCGGTTATTTGTGCTATTTAGCTTGAAATAAAATACTAAATTTAACTAATAATCTTTTTACACAGCAGGATATCTATACATTGTTTGTATTGAAGTTTTATTCTTGCAAAATGGAAATTCTTGAAACTTTCTAAAAGTATACTTTGTTAAACAAACGCGGAAATTTTATGCTCAGCGCTAAATAAGCTTATATAGTCTATCACCGACACACGAGTTCACATGTTTTTACCCCTGAACAAGTACAGAATACACTTGATGTGAATCTAGCACAAGCCTATTAACTCTACATAAAAGCAAATGCCTGTGATATAGACAACTGTCACAATATCATGCGTACACCTGATAACCATTGAGTGATTCGAGTGATGGACGTTGAAATTTTTTTAGTTTCAGTGTACGCAGCGCTGAGTCCTAAACACGACTCTTTATACGATTAGAAAAAGTGTTTATTTCGCCGCTAAAGCGATGACAAGTTATTTAACATCGGATCACAACAAATTTATTGTCAAGATTTGTTTGTGTTTGAAATAAAACGCCATTTTAAACGCTAAATTTGTATATTTAGAACAAGAGCGTTTTGGCTGATACTGTATCAAAGGCGCAAAGTGTTTAAACCGACGTGTTATTTTTTGACGCAAATTGTTGAAATAGACTTGATTTATATGATTGAGCGTTATTGCTAAATAGTTTCCCCTTGCAAATTTGTCCGTTTGACACAAAACTCAAAATGCGTCATGGTTGGGTATTTTCATCATGAGTATACTAGTTTTTTTGAGGAAAAGTTCTTTTCTATATTGTGTCAAAGTGAATGAGATAACAAAATTTGCAAATTAACTTTTATTGACACAGAAATTTACTGATTAAAATTCTGACATTTTTTGATAAATTTTAATATAATATTTTTGAATATTTGACAGCTGGAAGTGCAATTATAGCGTAGGTAGTTGCTGATTAAGGGCTTGAAGTAGACAAAGCCTACAAGGCTCTGCCTATAATTCCAGTTTGAACTAAGAAGTCGATGAAAATAAATTTTAATGTGTATTAATAGGCAACGTTTTCTTCTCTGCCAAAAAATCAACATTTGGCTCACGCACTTGTACCAATTCTGCCTTAAGTTCCGGCGATTTCGGCAAAAAAAATGGTTTTCATTTCTGTAAGTTTTCGTTTCAATTTAATCAGGAATCTTATGAACGATTTGTTGATGATAGTTTATCAATTATTGTTAACATTTGATAATCCAACACTATTTTTATGACGTAATTAAGTTTCACATTGTGCTCCGTTTCCGGCTCCGGCAAAATTTACAGCCACGCGGCTCTGGCTCTGGGTCGATCTTTTTCACCTTTGAATGCACCTGAATAAGATCTGTTGAGTTTTTGAGTCTCCAGTTTAAACTAGAACAGCATATTTTGGTGTCAATCTCCCGTTATTTTACAAGAAAAATCTTCACAATAGCAATTATATAATTTGATTTTGTTCACAATCCAAAAAGAAATTTTATTAATAATAATAATAATAATAATAATTTTGAATTATTTCAAATTTTACGGAAAATTTATGTTTTCAGACTAACCGCTTTGTCGAAATTATAGGTAATTTGTGTTCGTTGAATTTCTACAAAAAATCAGTTCCGGATCCCTGCAATCAGCACAGGCGCGTAGCTAGCTCACCATGCTACGGGTGGCTAAACATTTTTTATGAGGGGCCTTAAAGGGTTTTAGTGACTTGCAAACAAGTTTGAAAAAATTTCTAAGGGGGCCAAAATTTTTTCAGGGGGGGGGGGCTGAGCCCCATCTGGCCCCTGTTGGCTACGGACCCGAATCAGCAGTACTCGGCTCGCATTTTCAAGTGATTATAGCACATTTAAATAAATAGTAAGGTTTTCAAGCAAGCGAATCAAAATCATCTGCAAATAAAAAAGTGTGCTGTGAATGGGCAGAGCTCGCTTCGATGGCTCGCACTAAAAGTTTATGAGCAACTCGGTTGCCTTCAAAATAAATTCTTACTAAGCCCTCGTTGTTTGTGCTGTTACCACCGTTCAGGATTCATCATGTGAATTAATAATTCAAGGCAATAACTCACATTATGTAAAACTGTATATATATTTGTATATCAGTTTAACTTGCCCCTGGTATGTGCCAGGTGAAAAGTTTTAGCCTTTGTTTATTTGTGTTTGCTCATTAAATTTAACTCGAAAAAACAGGTTGAGTACCTTAAAAGTGCGAAAAGCTCACATTATTATCATAGTCAGTGTGATACTTTTATCACTGTTATCATTTATTTAACATCAAAATATCATTAGTCAAGATAAGACGTGTATTATGGTAAACAGTGACGTTTTTAATAGGAAGATGGGTTGATGTGCTCCCACCAAAATAGTTTTTTGCCTGAAAATTTTCCGATGCAAATGGATCGCCTAAAAGCTCGAAATGTATTTTCTAAACCAAACAGGTAAAAGTATGACAAGGTTACTGCGCTAAATTTATCGCCACTGCGACAGCCCTACTGGCAGTAAAAAATCTTTCATTATCGATTCCAGGGAGCCCCCTAGGCCATGGTCCCAAGCCCAACCGCCAAACTGGTAACTGCATACCTCACTGGACTTGAACAGCAAACCAAAATTTTGTAATCAGATTTTGAGCTAAAATAGCATTTGTTTTCGCGCTAAATTCACCCGCAATATTTTTTGGATAACTGTACGCTCCCTCCGTCCGAAATTTATGAATTACCTGCAGGAAACACCATCCGTTAAAGTCCAAAACAATATAAACTATTGTTTTTCACACTTTTTTGCTTTATATATATATGTAACAGTCCACGTGGTTAATTGTTAATTTTTCACCTGGAGTTGACCAATTATTTTATTGTCATGTTTTGTTCACAAGGCATTTTTTCAGGTTTAGTTTTTAGCGAAAAAAAGTTGTTTCTTGACAATTCTAAGCGAATTTATGATTGTGGGCGTTTTATTGATACTTAATAATTAACAATGTTTATATATTATTAATACACAGTGTCATGGCCATGTCTACGGTTGCTCGGTTTCCAAGCCAAATTCGATGCCTTTTAGCAGTGAAGAGAATCAATAGTCTCTCAAGCGAAATGAGCAAGAAGCCAGACGCAATTTTAGTATTCAATCCCAAAATAAAACTTCAATTTGCTTGGATTCGGTGCGGAATGTGATCCTCAGAATTGCCTTTATGGCCCTGTGCAGAGTGCAATGTTTAACAATTGTATTACCAGTATGCGCAGAACAAAATCTTCATAATATCAGAGATTACTTCGGGATCAAGCGTCAAGGTGTTTATAGTCTCGCTGTGATGGCATAAGCCTAAGGCTAAAGCTTACAAAGATTAAAGTTCTGAATTTGTGAGCGATCAAATTCCCGATGTGTTACTGCTGTTTTCAGTTGCGTACCGAGGAATTTGGGATCTGTGACACTTACTATATTTACGCATCCACAATTCGCTATTAACCGGGGCTTACTGTAGTGACCCGAATAAAAAGGATGAAACATTTATTTTGCCGCTCCAGAGGTCCTCCTGTTATTCAGTTATGGACCGTTTTTTAATGGAGTATATGCGAGTTGTCTGAGCGTCTGTTACCTATCTGAGAAGTTTAGGCCATTGTTCTGTTTTCGTCTGTTTTATGAACTCCGAGTAAGACTTATGCACTGCAAAAAATGACGAGTCAAATTGACTCTATCCGAAATATGTTCTACGGGACTACACAATAAGTCAAGTTCGACTCCGCCAGAGTCAAGCGGACGACTCAGTGAGTCAAATTTTGCTGTGGCGGAGTTGAATTTCACTCAGTTTGTGTAGTCCCGACTAGGCTTTAGAATAATCTTCAAGATACTATGACAAAAAATTTTACTTGAGGTACAGGGTTGCGCTATACCTTTATTGACGTCCGGCGCCTTCCATCACCGTGCGTCACCCGTACGGCGCCGTTCGTCGCAGTGCGTCACCCGTACGGTGCCGTCCGTCACTGTGCGGCATCGTACGCAAATAGTCACGTACTATAAAGTATGGTACTAACGGTGACGGACGGCGCCGTACGGACAACGCACCGTGGCGGACGGCTTCGGACGTCAAATATAGTGCAAACGCATACGTTCCTAAACAGATATCCTGGCTTTAGCCCCGTTGGTTAATTGTTCAGTTTGCTTCTCGCATAGAGTGTTTTTGTCTGTCACAAACATATACAAATCGAGAGGCAGCTCCCACCGGGTCCCTATTTTTTGCTCGGTGAACCCCGTTAGTGATTTTAAACTCTCAAAATTCTCTATTCCTGTTTGCGTTCATTGAAACGGTATTGTTTTTGAGTTGGACAAAACAGATGATTTTTCCGTATTTGTGTAATATTTTATTGATGTTGGCGGGTTGAAAATACGAAAACAAGATGTTACAATTTCAAAACCTGCAAACGTTCAAAAAACAGAATAGAATATTACTGATTTCAAAACTTCAGGCTCGCTCTGCGTGATCCGTATGTGTAGCGAGCGAGTGTTTTTGGGAAGGTTGGTTGCCAATGTTGGTAATAAAAGTCTGACCCGAAACTCGCTTATTGCTTACATCCTTGAGCGCTGTATTTTAAGTTTTATCGTTCCAGGTGCTTGACATGCAACTATGTTATATACTGGCTGATTTAATTTTTGCGACATTTTTTGCACACGTCATCTGTCGTTGACAAAATTTCTTGACGCAAAGCCCAAGGTAGCGGCAACCTGCACAGCATAATATTTTAATTAATATTGCAAAGTATGGAATTTTAAAGTTTTTGATGTGTTGAGGAAATATAATTTTTAGTGTATTTGTTCCCTTTTCCCCAACTGAGTGTTTAGTTTGATAGAAAGCAAAAACCTCACCCCCCCACATATATACTGTCTGCTGGCATTCCAAGACTATGCCTAAGTATAAACCCTACATTGTTAGGGTCTTTTCCGCTATCTCTGCCCAGTCTACATTTGCCCCAAAAATAATTGGATTTTGAAAGTTTTTGCATATTTGAACTTCTTATGGTATTCCCTGGTCATTCCACGCACAAATTGGAAGTTTTTAAAATGAGACTTGTTAAGGTCACAAGCTCGCGGAGTTCACGTTATAACTGGGGCAACCTGGAACACGTTTTGTCTCTATTACATTAGCGGGTAGCATTTCGTCTGCGCGTTGATCCGCTGTCAAATAAAAAAATTAGAATTGTCTGCTATCTCGATGTGACTTTCATTGTTTGTACGGCAATATCATATGATATTCGAAATATTGTCCGTCAACATATGACGTGTTTGAAATGGTCTGCAAGGTTGTGGTAAACTGCCTTGAATGTCCTGTGAGTATCATATGATACTAAAATTTGAAGTTTGAATTATTTTTACTTAGGAATATGGCTGCCCGCCAGATCAGTTATTTGACAATAACGCGTCAACCAGACGTCTTGTAAAACATTTACCGCAAATAGAGTCAGTTCCTTCAGCTGAATGGAATTGTGGGTCCTAAAGGGGACCTTGAGACCTTAACATGCCAATTTTTCAAAAATTCAAATTTGAGCTTGTAATGATCAGTTGAGGTCATGAGAAGCTTAAATGTGCCAAAATTTATAAAATCCAATCAGTTTGGGGTAAAAGTGGGTTGAGGGGCGATAACTGAAAAACCCCAATACCTGAGTAAAATTTGTTGGAAAAATAAACTTATCTTAAACGTATCTGTAAAATTTTTGAAATATTGAGTGGGGTGATGGAAACATTTCTTATAAAAATCAAACCAAATGCACGCGTGATTGAGATTGCTCAATTTAGACAAAAATCAATCTAAACCAAATACCTTTAAAGGTCCATAAAACCCGTTTTTCTTGTTGGAATGCTCTTAGCTTAAGCTCAACTTGCTAGGTAAGCCAGAAATATTTAAGAGGGGAATATATAGGTTTCCAATAACTTACAAACGAGAGTACAATTTTTGAAGGAGGGAGTGATAAAATGTTTTGTTTGGATGAGTTACAACATGGCTGCGACTGTGTCTACTGCACATTAACTGGCTTGCTTGCTTATGTTCTGCAGCTTGTACATTTTTGACTGCATATTTTTCATCTTTTCTTTGTTCAATCGGCTAAAAACATTGTAATCCCACTAAAACACAATTTGAAAGTGAGATTTGTCATTTATATAAAGAATAGACTCAATAGGTCATTATTTTTATAGCCATTCGATGTATTTTAGACAAAGAAATCGTTGTTAGCGGAGGCCGGAGCTTAAACGCTCTCCGATAATTTGTTCAGTAACTATGTACTGTATCATGGATATTCCTGGTTACAAATGTTTAGGCAAATCCTGCCGTGCACACCTTACCAAAGCGTTACCCTGCATTAATATTTTTTACAATTACGACTCTGCTGCCAAAAAATAGTCTCTTCGTTGCATATATATACAATGGCAGCGGCGGATCCAGAAATATCTAACAGTCGTGTACGACAATTAATGGTAAAAATACATCGTGAACGAGAAGCCAAATGCAATTTTAGCACTAAATCTTAATACAAAATTGTGAGATTCTGATTCCTGTTGGAAGTTCCTTAGCCTAGACGCCCCGCGGGATACACAAGTGTGCTATGGGTGATTTCTGTTTCTGTTCTCTGTGTGCCCATTTAAAAGCAATGAAATTGTTCTATGATTTCCCGTTTTTTTCGGTTTATGTTTTTTTCTGTTTCTTCCGAGGGGGGTCGAAATGTAATAAAAGCCCTACATTGATGGTTTGCAAGGTTTGTGGTGTATATAGAGTTGGAACCGCGTTACTGGTGGTGTATGGATCTGGTTGGAGGGGATATGTCTTGTACACTTTTCTCGTATTAAAGGTCAGAGCGTAGAACAGACTTAAGCTTTAGGCAAAGGTTTTCAGACAAGCCTTCTCTTAAACCTAAGCCTAAACCTTAGCATAAGCGCAAACTTGTAGGAAGTGCACCGGATCCGAGACTATATTTAATTTACATATCAAGCTTTCACGAAGTATTATAGAGACACTTTTGCAGGCTTTGAAATATGCTGCGGGTTTCTAATGTCAAAAAACCATTTTTACTAGAAGGAAGTTATACCCTTCCAAAACCTAATCCTGCTTACGCCCTTGAACTATATTGCGGAAGTGTGTTGACCGACACAGTTGGTTCCAAAACAATGATATGACTTAAACTTGAGTGATTGGGCCATGGGGTTTATGTTTTTGCTGGTTATGAGATGACCTGATTTGTCATTTTAGTTTAAAAACTGTCTGTCAAACGTTTGAAATTTTTCGAATTTAAATTTTAGCCAAAATGCTGACGAGGCGTTGTTGTAGATGCTTTTCTTTTTACTTTAGTTTATGTTTAAGTTGAACGGGTTTCAGGTTTAGCTCCACAATCTGTAGCGTTTGAAGCTGTATCGCTCACAAATGGCGAATCCATGAGGGGGCCACCCCGGCCGTGCCCCCCAACAGCATCTAGAAAAAATTCTATAGCAATTTTGTGACAATAGTTCGTGGTTTGTGTATGGGTCCACAGTAAGTTTATTACCTTTGAAATTTTGCCCCCCCCCCCTTATTTTGAGATCGTAGATTCGCCACTGTCGCTCACCATACATAATTTAGGCGAGTTGCCAGCTTCGTAGTGAACCTTGTTTTGACAATATACAAATTAACCAGACTTACATTTTGTGATTTTGGTCCTGGTGATTTTAGGAACTTTTTCAGTTGCTCAGTGTTTGTGTTTAAACACAAGCCTGTTAAAGACTAAATATCATAAGCTGAACCTCTTATACCTTAGCTGGGAATTTTGAGCTTAACAAATGCTTTACATAGTTTTAATAATATATTCAACCAACTGCAATCTCTATCGTAGGACTATAATTTCTATCAAATATGATCCCTTCGCAGTATTTCAGCATATTTTAGGTATCGTTTTGTTATATTTAGTTCTCAATTCGCTGTATGCTGCACTTAAGAACTTTGCAATATTATGCGTTATCCACTTTAATTTGCGCCCAGCTTGTGGAAATGAAATATGTGCCCTTTTCCAACTTGAGTTTGGAAAAAGGACAGCAGTGGGAAATTGAGTTTGACAACTTTTCCAATTTCCCTTTGCCGTCGATTTTCTAAAAGCGAGTAGTAAATTCATAATGATTTATCAACTTCAATGTAGTACTTGCGAAAAAAATTTATAGATTAACAAAATTGAATGATTTTGTGAATTCAACTTCCCACTGCCCTGTTACTTTTTGTCGTCATATGGGAAATTGGCGACATGACTAAATTCCAGCGCGAAAAAATCAATATTTTACCAATTATCGATTTAATGAAAATAGTTTACACATTTTCATTTGGTCAAACGCTTACATGGCATTTCGGAATAAAAAAGACGCCGTGTTTAATGAACTTTACAGAGTTATTACAAGTATAGGTTTAAGGATTCGAGGTTGGTCTACTTGACATCGGGTTTATCTGAATACGATTACATGAAGCCTTATATCGATTTGTCCTATGAGCAAATAGAAGATACGTCTCCATTTTTATTTACCAAAAACCATGATAATATCAGTGGCAGATGCAGAAATATCTAATTGGGGAGGGCGGTATGTATTAATATAAAAAATATAAAATCTTGGTTTTGATTTACTAAGCTTAAGCTTCAGACTAAATACAAAATCTATAACAATATTTCAACTAGAACTCTAACCATTGAAGGCATGTAAAAATGTAGACCTAACATGTTTACATGTATTTCAGTGGGAAGTTGAAACAGATTTTTGGACTTCAATTTCAAGCTGCTGTAAAGCACAACTTTTCAACACCCTTTTCATTATCCTAAAAGTGTTTATCAAATTTTCGTTCGAGCTTAAAAACTGTTTCAATTTCTCATTGCGGTCAGTTTTATTTCTGCAATTGGCAAATTAAAACCCAAAATTGCTAGTCAAAATGCATAGTACGTCTCATAAAATGTTTCAATTTACCTACTGATCAAATTTCGCGCTTTCTATTTCCCGCTGCTATTTTTCCAAACTTAAGTTGGAAAAAAGCGTTTTTGATTTCCAAATGCCGGGCGCAAATTTAAGTGGATAACGCATTACAGATGAAACATGGACTAAATCCGTTGTTTGGTTTCGTGGTATGTGTGATTAAGTAATACTCGGAATGATGTATAATAACTATCGTCAACAAACCTTTTATAATTTAATCATCATCTGCAATAATATTCTATATTTCATTTCACAGCTAATTTCAAGCTTGTATTGGAACCACCAAGATCTCGGCATTAGCGGATTTAAAAAGAGAGGGGCGGGGAGTGCACGCCCCCTGCCAGAAAATGATTTGAAATAAAATGGTACATGCCCCAACTTTACAATTTCTCACTCGGATAATTGGCACACATATAAGCATACAGTAAAAATTGTGTTTCATAACTGGTGTAAAACCGCACCGCTTCATTCGGCGGAAAACTTCTGGATCTACCGCTGGCTTTCGGCAAATTGTTTGCAGTTTGTTTCCTACAGTATACTCTATGCTGGAAACGATTAATAGCATTTCAGCAAATTTGGCGTAGATTTAGACAGGAGAACAAGTAGCCACAGGAGGGGGGAGGGGAGCGCTGCTTCCCCCCGAATCATTGGTAAAATCTTCCATAAAATTTATCTGGTGCTATAATAGTACGAACATGGAAGTTATATCGTAATCTGGCCTTCCGAAACGCAAATTGGAGTCTCATGAACCATAAGAGGGCACAACAAATTACATGGGGTTTAGTGAAGATATGGAAACAACAGCGACTGGAAACGGGGTTCACCAGGTGGGCCCATAAAGATCACGGGCGGAACGTTCTTCTGTGGGACTGCAATAAAATACGCATAAGCTTACTTTACATTAATATTTTGCTTAAGATGTGAGGCTTGGTATAGGCTCATCGTTACACTTTCATGCTTACGCTTATGCTTAGCCTAAGGAATATGCTTATACAACTGTTAGGACCCTGTTTTATGCATTGGTAACGAGGTGTAATTTTGTCCCTGCACCGAAAACTACCACTGTTGAAATTTCGTCTTGGAAGTCCAATCTGCTAATGGTTTTGTTTTATTGTAAGATATTTGAATTTTATCAGTTCGAGTCACGTTCAACCTGTCCCGGCGCAAAGACCTGGCCGAAAAAAGGCCCGACACGCTATTTCCTGAGCCCACAGTGTGTAGTTTATACGAAGTTTTGTAGTAACAGGAAAACAACTTAAGGTTGTTTTACGTAATTTCGATTTATCGATCACAGCAGTTGATAGTAACTTTTTGTTTTAGTCAAAAGCTATAAATTAAAAGACATTGACGCTGGTGCGGGCGGTGTCGTATTGTCTTCGCTATTGGTCAGGCGGATAAAAATTATTTCTCACGTTGGCCCATGTAAAGAATAGAGGCGGAACGTTTTGCTGCAAGACTGCAATAGAATAAGTTTAAGTTTTACAGAACTAATTTTTTGCTTAGACTTAATCTTAGTTGTAAGCTCATTTTCACGCTTACCTTTTGGCGTAGGATTATGTTTTACACTTTTGTTACGGCTTACTTAATACATTGGCCAATACGCGTAATTAAAAGTTGCCAGTTTGACTTTTTTAATAAAAAGAATGTAAAAAATTTAGCGTTTCCAGAACCGTTTTCGTATTTACTACACGAATGTTAATAGTGTCAAATGTCAATGTTTGCAGTTAACGACATGTTGGAAATCATTATACTACCGGCTATTATATCACTCGAATTGGGAATTCGAAAATATTGCGTTTAGGTTTGCGCAATATGTTGTATATTTCTGTGAAAACCATTTTCAGAAATGATCATAATATTGGCCCAAAACCCTATGTTAAACGGCGTATGTTTGTCAAGAAGGCCTGTAAAATCCCCATGAAAATTGATATTTGTCCGCCAGCGACAACGCCACAGTAGAATATCGTTAACCATTTCCTAAAAGTAACCTAAACCCCTAATATTTAATCGCTTATTTGGCCCGCAGCCGGCATCTGGTGTCCTTAGACAGCGAAGGACCCGCGACGCAGAGCTCAATTTCCCGTGAGAATGTTGGGAAGATGCGCCATTGTCTAAATTATGCAAAAAATTTCTAGTTTCATTTTGTGCTCCGACATATTAAGAAACAACGCTTTTTGGTGAAATATATAATCAGCATTATGGACCATAAGGGAATTCGTTTCAATTAATTTATTTAATTATAGATTGTAGGTATTAAGCACAAATATTTATTTATAAAAAAATCATAGCATTAGTCTATTAAAAGCAACAAAATACCCGGAAGTAGTTGCTTGTAGGCCAGACAGGTGCAGCCTATCACACATCTTTGACCGTTTTCTGTAGTGACCGAAACAAAATCGTACTAACGTTTATTTTGCGTCTCTAGATTGTTTTTCACTGTTTTTTGGTTCCATTTTTAAATCTCCCCAGGTTAGTTAGACACAACAATCTTCTTTACGTTCTTTCTTTTGTAGACAACTGACTCTTGTAGTGAAGCAATTTTGTTGGTTGCTACGTGCGTTAATGTATTTTCTGTATTTAATAAAGTTTACACTGATTCCATTTACGACTTATGAACTGTAACTGAGTCTTATTATGGATGCAGATTCCTATTTTACTAAGGACTCAAAATAGGGAACCCCTCTTATCTCCGCTTTTATTCGGATCACTACATCAAACGTGCTCGGACGTAATGATTGTGTAATTAAAGAATTTTTGCAACTGCACTATCGCGCAGTTGACCATTACAATGTCGGGAAAACAATTCGTGTATCAAAGGCCACAACTATGAAGCTGAAATAAACGGAATTTTCACCGTTAGCGATTCTCGGGAGTATTTCCGCTCCAGTGTCTCCCTCGAGCTGCGTTTGCCCAAATATTGTTCAAACGTAAAAATGTACGCCTCAAAAAATTCAAAACGAACAATTTCGGGCAAGCAACGCATGTGCAAAAAATAATACTCGAAGACACTAATTTCTCGCACGGTATATATGTCATTTTTAGTATTTTTCTATCTATTATTATAATATAAATGGTTTGAGCCCATTTTTAATTTCAGAAACTTGTCTATTGCGAGACCGGAAAACCGTGGGGCTGGAAAATTGGGAAATGGGGCCCTAGAAAGCATTGAGCCTGTGAAACTGACATACCTTCGACGATAACAGACTATGATACTCCAATCGGCAGACTGTTAATAGCTAACAGTAGTTAGCCGGCGTTGCGCAATGCGCAAATGTGAGCGATTGCACAACCATCTGCATGCAAATTTTCTTTTTGTAGTACTGTTATATTTCTGTTAGTGGAAAATATTGAAAACAAAGTAATGCTGAAAAGTTGCATAAAATAAGTATATGAGGCATTCCATCTTTAATCTTATATTTATGGGCGCTTTTTAGTATATATTCTTAATTTATTGTTTAACACGATTATTAATTATTATTCAAAAATGAAGCATAAATGTTATCGTGTTGAATTTCATGAATCATCAATATACGTTAGCGGATTTGTTCTCGGTGCAATATGTGCACTCGGCATATTGGGAAACGCTTTTGGTGGCATTTGTATAATTCGACGATATTTACGCGCAAGTGTATTTCGTTATTATTTGATTGCACTTTGTTTCACTGATACAGGTAAATATAGCTCTTATTATTATTATTTTTGCTACACATCGAAATTTAAGTACAGGGATCACGTTAATAGCTGCTGGTACACAGCAAAAATGGTTAGTCAAATTGCCTCTCTCCGAAATAGGCTCTACGGGATTACACAAAATGAGTCAAATTTGACTCCGCCAGCGTCAAACTGGACTCACTGAGTGGCACGTTTGACTCACGCGGAGTCGAATTTGACTCAGATTGTGTAGTCCCGTAGAGCCTATATCGGAGAGAGTCAATTTGACTCACCAGTTTTTGCAGTGTACCTACCTCATAACAGGCCCTAGCCCTATAAGGAGCCTCACTGCAGTGGCAAATCCAAGCGCGATCGAGTGAAGAATTCATCCACTGGCTCTGTTGTGCTCGGAAACCGACGCCAATGGTTCGTAGAAACAAACCTTTTGCTGGTACCGCTTTCCTCCAGCAAAGTTTTTTGTTTTTAGCATCTATTAAGCCTACGTTAGCTATAGAGGCCTGTCGACCTAAAAATAGGAAGGTCTAGAAAATGAGAAGTTTAGGTTTTTAGGACTTAAATTAGGCTTCACGTTTAGGCTCAACACGCGACTAGTATCTTCAAGCGGTATGTAAAGCTTTCGGTCTGTATTCACTTGAGCATGAAAGCACGTCATTGACATAGCCATGACGTATGTTTTGCATTGAAACCACTTTTTTGAAATATTTGTACACGATTTTTTAAAAACTTTTTCAGTTTGTGAACACAAAATGTCCAACTAAAAGTTTTTATAACGCATAGTAGGCGGCACCAAGTTCCAAAATTGTGGCTACGTCCATGGTCGGACCTACACTTTTACAGCTTAAAACGTCTAGCTAAAGCATTTCAGGCGTCCTGTTGTGTTCGTTTATTCTCTTAGCGCTTCCACGTATCGCTACCACAGAACCGTTTCGTTCGGACACCCTGAAGTCAATCGTCACCCAAACCGCGCCTGTTCTCTATCCGCTGGGAATCGTATTCCAAACAGCGTCAACGTGGATTGTTGTTGCGATGAGCCTTATGCGTTGCATTAGTCTTCGCGCCCCACTGAAAGTCCACATATTTGTCGGTTCCGCAAGGACACTTCAAATATTAGCCGGAACAATTTGCGGTGCTGTCATATACAATGTGCCACGATTTTTTGAGCTCAAAACTGTCGCGTGTCACCGGGCCGTCCCAGCGATGTTGCCCGCTGAACTGTTCACCACAACGCAAACTTTGGTTGAAGATTTAAAGCCAAGTTTAAATTCAAATTCAAGTTTCAATAGACATTTCAATTTCAGCAAATTTGAACAAAATTTTAATTCGAGAAACCAAAGCGCACATTTGGATTTGTGGAGCGACAAAGAGATGTATCGGGAAGAAGTTATGATATTCCCACGCCCTCTTAGACTCAATCCAAATTATCAACGGTATTATCTGGGTGTTACGTACACACTGATGATGTTCGCAATTCCATTCGCTATTATTGTTCTCGCCAATGCAGTAACAACCAATGAAATAATGCGTGTTTGGAGCGCAGCCAATCGGCAACGACTTACAAATATTGTTCGACATAAACGAACCACTGAAAATCGAGTTGGGATGCCGGATCAAAGCGTAGTTTACGCTCCTGAAACGATTACTCGACGTTCTATATCAGAACAGCTAAAACCGCTGCCGACTACTGGAGAGGTTAGCTTTACCCATAATCGAAGTTCTTTTAGTGGATTTCGCAATCGGTTGTTACTGTCGCCCACCGCATCACCTTGTCCTAAAGCGAGTTATACAAAAAAACCAAAGCCTACTAATAAAAATGAAACATTTCTAAGTGGTAACACTATAGAAGCGGGGCAAGAGTCGAAATTACGACAAATGTCAACGACGAAAACAAACGCTACTTTATCCCAACGTAAAAATTGGCAAGATATCTCATTGCAACAGTCTGATAATTCCAAAAATTTAAGCCAAAAATCACCAATGCAAAAGCAACAACTTACAACGGATGTGAACAAATCGGACGCAGCCGTTAAATCTAACAGTGGCAAACAATCTATATTAGACGAGGATTGTTCGGGATACAAAGACATGCCATCACTTTCCATAGCAAGCGAAACAACAAGCTATCCGCCTAGCTACGGGTGTTCTTGTTACGAAAAAAACTATTCAACTCAGCAGAAAGATCATCTTGAATCACCAACTATAGACATATCAATAGAAACAAGTTGTAGCAATACACAGCAAACCGAAGCTAGTGAATTATTGCCGAGCAGTCAAACTATTTCAAATTCAAAATCATTGACCACAAACGATGTGAAGCCTATTGCCCGATCTCCATCACCAGCTGGTAGTTGCACAACTCCGCAAATAAGTCCGACGTTAATAAATAAACGTTTTCGCCACTCCGTAGCTAGTAATCGCGCTGAACCTAGCTACCCATTTGGCTTTGCAAAATTAGCTAGATTTTCGCGCCAAGCCAGCCGATGTCCGCCATTTTCGAAAAGAAGCAAGCCGCGTCAGTGCGACGAGTATGCACCATGCGATGTTATGATTTATGCTAACGATAGGCCAGCTGAGACCGGCTATATCAAGGAGCGTTTAAACGCAATCCAAACTTCATCTACAGGCAAATATCTTTCAGATGAATCGCCAGGCACGCTACAAGCTCACCGCTCCCGCAGTTATGTCAACGGGAATAGACGCCAGGATATTAGGCAACTATCAAATTTAATGGACGGTTCCCGAAATTTAAGCTTATACGACAAACCAATATCAAACCTGCGCAACAAATCTGAAGCATTTCTACAGCTTAAACCAATTGGCACGTACGAAGACACAAGACCGACAGACGCAGAACCTAATGCATCCCTGGTCGCTTGGCTTCTGTTTGTTGTTTCATGCTCGTTTTTATGCTGTAATACTGTACCATTTGTTACAAATTTACTCGAAATTGCTGGTGTATCGGTACGTATACTGAACGTTTTAACTGATGTTGGAAATTTGCTTGTTTGCCTGAGTTCATGCTGTAATCTGGCGATTTATTTGCTATTTTGTGGTAAATTTCGGCGTAACCTTGGGACTTCTGTTAAGCGGCGCGTAAGCCGGATGACACGAAATACGATAAGGCGGTCAAAACGACAAACGTCTATGATGTCTCAACGCGCTGGCAGCTTTTATTCTGATCCATCGGGAGCGAATCGAATTAGCCGCTCAAATACTCGACGAGAGACGCGAAATTTCTTTTGCGGACAAGTTTACGAAAACGTAGCTAGCTCAGCGTTCACGCCAAGTCCTGTTAAACGTCGTGTAAATCGCAATGAGCGAAATGGTGTGGATAACTGCGACGATCAAACCTCTCAGCGGGCTGTAAGGCTGCGATATACGAGGTCATTTAGCCCTTTGTCGTCGACATTTAGAACCGCTAGTACCAAGACTAGTGACCCCCCTAAATGCTGTCATTGTGATAAAACAATACGAGCTTCGTTGAATCCAATATTAGAAGAGCAATCACTAACAACCAATCACGATCGATCAGTGGGACCAAAATCGATGCCGCTGAATCAACAAGCTGCACACGCATCCAATGAAAATCATCGACAACAGCAACAACGTTGCGAAGTGTTTTCATTGATAAATCGTAGCCCAGAACCAAAACCATTTCACTATCAGTATCAAGAACAACGTCAGCTAACAAATAAATTAATCAAACAAAATCAAGAACAACGACGAACATCCAATGAAATGACCGATCATAATCGAAAACGCGGTAAGCAAGCGACTACATTAGCCAATCAAAATCAACAACAAATTCGACAATATAGCGAATTGAGCAGCCATAATCAAGATCAATGTCAAGGTACAAATAAATTAGTCAAGCGAGATCAAGAACAACGTCAAAATGAGTCGACCAATCGTCAAGAACAACGTCAGCCGACAAATAAATCCACCAATCAAAATCAGCATCAACATCGACCGTCGAATGAATTGAGCAGTCGCAATCGCGAACGTGAACAGCAATTGCTTACATCAGAAAATCATAAACAAGAACCAATTCGACAATTCAGCGTTGACGGAATTGACCAATCCATTTCGAGCGCATGCGCACAACCGATGTATCTGAAGCAATCAAACTGCACCAGCACATTCCAATGTAACGGCGTCGACCAATCAGATATAAGTTTCGATTCAAAACCGAACGCGGAAGTAATTCGATATATCGACAGTTGTACACCTCGGCACACGCCTTCGCCTAGTGTATTAATTTAAATTTGGTATTATTCCTACAGTTGCTAAATATGGCAAAACAGCGGCTCTTGTACATTTTCTTCATATACACTTAATGGGTTTAAGATTAAGTTTAGGCTAAGGTTTAGGATAAAAGACTTCTTGTATCACAGCCTAAATCTTTTCGTAAAAAGCGTTCACATTAATGGTGCGGGAAGTGTACAAGAGCTCAAACAGCTATTGCTAGCTAATAAAACAAATACTATGGACGCAAAGTGGTATTTATTCCTGTTCAATGAAATTCAGAGACTTGAGTTATGTTTTCATCTGAAAGTTTGCCCAACAAATTCTTGGTAAATGGTTGTATACATTTAAAAATACTAGTAAAACCTACAAATCGTCCAACTGCTCTTAAATATTGTCTCTTTGCAGATAAATATAAGCTTTACGTTACGCTTAGGGTTAGAAAGCGGTTCAGCTGTGTCGAAACTTAATTTTTGCTTAAACATTTGCCAAAAGCTTAAACCTACGTCTCTAATGAGAAATGTGAGATGAAGTTGTATAAGATCGAGCCGTTTATGCTCGCATTCTCTTTTTATGAGTTAATATTTCATGGATCGTATCACTAATTTGATTTTTCATTAAATGTCTGTTGGGGTATCCTGTCACATAATTGTAACTCTATAAACAGTGGTTTTGGTGGTTATTCTATTGAACTGGGCTATAGTTAGCTTAAGCTTTAGACTATTTTTTTTGCATAGCTTTGGCTTTAGGCTTATGCTTTTAGTCAATTAAGTATAAGTTCATTTTTACACTTAGGTTTGGGCTTAGGAATATGTCTATACTACAATTCCGCCCATGTTCTTTACATTGACCGAAACGTTTAAGACATCTCTGTTGTGTTTTGTGTTTTGCGTAAAATGAAATGTTTCAACGTCGTAGATATTTTTGCCACTAAAACATGTTTATTTTGTAAGCTTGAATGCGTTTGCTTTAAAAGTTGATCAATTTTTTCGCAATGGCAACGATATATATATCCAAGTATTCGGATTTTGAGTGACAGATAAATACGCATCTCGTTCAGCGTCAGTACAGCTCGATTGAGTTGGTTCCTTTTCGTTAGGTTCTAAAAAATTTAAGTATTTCAAAAATTGATGTCATGCACACGACCTTAGTCTATAAACCGTACATTTTATAACCAGCCCGTATCCGAGGGGTTTAGTAGCTTCGAGTATTACGTGACATCCAAGGTTTCAGCGTCTACCATGTTGACCCGGATACTAACAACACAGCCGAATTAAAAAAATATGGGAGCTGGAGGTCAAGAAAGTTAGCCGGTGTCGCCACGCGAAGGTGAATCAAATTTTATTAACAACAATTAGATATATGTTTGTTTTGCCGAAAATTTGAATTTAAGATTCTTTTTTTGAAAATGTTAACAATTAAAGCTTTAAAAGTTGTCCTAATCTAATAATACAAGTGAACTCGTTCAAGGGCACTACTAATAAAAATATGAAAAATTTCACTATAAAAATTGCCGAAACCTACGACAAAATTCTATCGCGCAAAAAAACTTGATTTTCTGCCGGAACCGGAGCAAAATCCTCCACTTGTATCCTGCTGGCTCTGAGCATGGATAATGTTTTCTTAGGTATGTTTATTAACGTACCCAAAATCACTGTTCCAAGCAATGATTTAGTCCCAAATCTTTCGTGTATCCACACTGATAATTTAATACCCAATTGTTCAAAATCGGCTAACTCTGAGAAAGCTTTTTCAAACGCAAGTGTTTGTTCCCATTTCGCATTGAATCCGTTCAGCCGAACTGGTGAAGTTTTTCTTTTCAGTTGAGTTGAACGCGGGTTTGAATTCCAAACACAACTGAAATGTTCCGCCCGCTCAAGCAGAGATTCGATTATTCAATATGATACAGTATTTTATGGTTCATGATAAGCACATTGAGTTGCCTATAGGCAACTCAGCGCAGTGTATGTACGTTAAATAATATATATCGAACCGTGTTTAACAATTGCAACACGTATACATAGTACTAAATCACCACAAGACGTGAGAGCCCCTTCGGGCTCGAGCGTCAAGCTCCTATAGCTGAGTGGTGATGGTATACGCCTCCCACTCCAGTCACTGGAGTTCGAATCCTAGCATAAAAGTATGTCTCAGGGGGAAATAGAAAATATTCATGCAAGAAAGGGTTAAAACCGGAATTGTCTTCAACATTAACGGTGATATTCTAAATTGTGTATAACACCTATTACCAGTTGCGATATGTCTTCTGAAAGACCGAGTATACCTTGAGAATACGGTAAGTTTTACGTATAAGGTTTATGTTTTAGCTTGACGTTAAAATAGCCACCTCTATGGTGGCATACTAGTAACATCTATTATTTATACATAAATAAAACGTGGACATGTAAATCAACGAAAAACTCTATACCAAAATACGTTTTAGAATATAGGTGATTACGGTATGCGGATGATTTAAACACACTCGGTCCGGCCGACTGATCCACAAGGGCCTGCTAATGTTATTTTTTAATTATATTTTCCCGAATATTAAAAATATTTTTATATATAACCTGTAAATATACATTTCCATGCTTTCAAACTCCATATTGCAAATAGTACCTCAAAAGGTAGGCGCTTGTTTTAAATATTTGTACATAAATCTATGTGAGTCCAGTATCAAATATACCTTTTCATTTATGTCGTGCGACAGATTTTCGTTTAGTTCCTTGTTTTAGGTTCAATCAAAAAGTCTACTCTTGCATTTGTAAAAAAAACACTACCATTTGACAACTGCTCCTGCCGTATTTGTGAATGCTACTCTTGTTTTCGGCAAGCATAACTCGGTAGCTTTGTGAATAACCAATTCAATGCTGCTTGGCTGACGAACAGAATTTGAAATGAAAATTTTCGTTGAAAAATGAAGCATCCCAAGTGAACACGGATTCGTTCGATTTAAATCTGGGGTTGATACCGACAGCAACGATGTAGTTAGTGATTTTGGTACTAAATTCGGTTGCAGTCGAGAAGGTTTGCGCTGAAATTATATACCATATTGCAAGAATATTTATATATCAAAAATATTCGACTCCGATGACTAATATGTTACGGTAACACATCGTTGCAACCATGAAATATTGCACACCACCAATATTAACAAGCAGCACCTATAAAGGGAGCAAGAAATTGGGGTCTGGTATTGCAACACGAACATTTTACGTCGACTAATTTCCGAATAGACTTGCTGTGATTTACAAGCTTAAATATTGCACATGTTGCAAATAAATTTGTTTTGTAACACCTTATACAAAAGTTTATAAAACAAAACTGGTCGTCAAAATATTAAATCAGCAAATATATGTTGTGGATATTTGTATCATAGGGACACGGTAGTGTCTCCTATAATATGTTTCGTGCAAGTTTATTGCTAGACACTTTTTTGATTTTAAAACCATAGCTGTGAGGATTGCAAAAAAATTTTTGCACCTAAATATGTGTAAGGATGCGCCACATACATGCTGAAAGTTTCGTGTCTTTACTTTACTTGCACGTCTTGAAATTTAATAAAAACCGACGAACTTTACGCAAAAACTTCGGCGATTTTGAGTCAGAATACGGTTTTTACGCAACACGTAGGAACAGACAAGTAAAGAGAAACGCTAAATTTAGTATGTATAGGCCGTTTACCTGTTCATGACCCCGCATTAAATTCTTCAATTTTAAGCTGCAACTTCAACCAAAAACTGGTGAATCTTTTTTCCGAAGAAACGTATTTGTGCACGAGTGTTTGAAATAACTACAGA
>JASANG010003056.1:0-117500 GCA_030248215.1 Enoplolaimus lenunculus
ATAACGCACATTATGACCTAATAAGATCGTCCGGATTTGTGCAAAGGACAAACTTTTGCCAACTGTGCACAAAACCATTTGATAGCATACATAAAACGAAAAGCCTGTCCGCTGTGCGACCAAAGTACATGCAAAAATAAGGCTCTAGAATCAGCACCATCTTCTTGCATTACTTGCGGAATGGTGCTACAATCAGATTTGTGTCTACGCAATCATGTGAATAGTGACTGCAATAAATACACAAAGTGTAATCAATGCAGAAAAACGATTTTGAAACAGAAAACTCATCACTGCAGACAATATTACTGTTCGACCTGTAGAACTTGGGGACATCCAGCGAGTCATAAATGCTACATGCAGGTAGCAAAGTTGGCAAAACGAAAAGACAATGTCTACATTTATTTCGACATTGAGTCAATGGCTGATGAAGTAACTGGAAAGCATACACCAAACTTGGTTGTTGCTAAAGAGGAAAATCAAAAAGAAATTATCTTTAGAGGCGAACAGTGTATCGGTAATTTTATGGCTTACCTGATATCGAAGGGTAAGGCTTTGCCACACCATGATTTAATCGTCATTGCTCATTACTTGTCGGGATATGACTCATATTTTGTATTAAATTGGTTATATAAAGAAGGCGTCTTACCAAAAAGTGTTATCATTAAAGGAACAAAGTTTATGCTACTAGCAATTGGTAAGAATATAAAATTTTTAGACAGCTACAACTTTTTAGCTTCTTCTCTTCGAAGTCTCCCAAAAAGTTTCAATTTTTCGACTCAACTTTGCAAAGGTTGGTTTCCACACGCGCTAAACACAAAACAAATGCAAAACTATAAAGGTAAATTTCCAGATAAAACTTTCTTTGAGCCAGATAGGTTGGATGCAGATACTCGGCAACACTTTGAGCAGTGGTGGGAAAACGAGAATAAGACGTTCCAAGGTAAGCGCTATAGCTTACAAGAGTCATTAGAGGCGTACTGTGTTGACGATGTTTTGGTGTTGGAGACGGCGTGCAAAAGGTTTAGAGAAATGTTTTTCGAAACGAGTCAAATTGAAGTATTTGCAAACAGTTGTACAATCGCATCAGCTGTATCACTCGTGTTCCGTAGAAATTATTTGAAAGAAAATACACTGGCTGTAATAGGATCTGTGAATCCTGATAAAGTGCGAAAGCACTCGAAGCAATGTGAGCAATGGCTAGCGTACGTTTCTCATAACGAAAAAGTCGAGTTGCAATCAGCGAAGCGGGGAGGCGAAAAGAAAATTGGCAAATACTTTGTTGATGGTTTTTGCGAAGCCAACAATACAGTTTATGAATTCTTAGGGTGCTATATACATGGGTGCGATAAATGTTACGACGGTAATTTGTACAACACATTCTTACACAAACGAATGAATGTTATAAGGCAAGCAACGATGGAACGGCTCAATTATATTGAAAGTGTAGGGTTTAACGTAACAGTGATATGGTCACACGAATGGGAAGACATGGTTCACAAAAGTTCAGCTATAACAGCATTTCTACAAGCTCAAGATATGGATCGAGAAGTACTAGACGTTCGATCTGGTCTGCGTGGCGGTAGAGTAACTACAATGGTGGCCGCCTACAGGGTAAAAGGTGACGAAAAAATTTTCTACAAAGATGTCAATTCACTTTATCCATATATTTTAAAAACAAAAGAAATGCCGATAAAGTTTCCTAAAATCATCACTGAAAATTTCGAGCCAATTGAAAATTATTTTGGATTGATCCACTGTAAAGTTCTTCCTCCAAACACTGCACTATTTGGTGTACTCCCATACTCAGACAATTCCGGCAAACTGATATTCCCGTTGTGCCATCAATGCGCAGTGGATACCGTCAACCAACCATGCTTTCACGAAGATGACAAGCGGTGTCTGAAAGGTGTGTGGACTCATTACGAGTTAAGTTATTCATTTACGCGCGGATATAAACTAATAAATCTTTACGAAGTGTGGCATTTTGAGGAACATTCGTCAGAAGTATTCAAAGGGTACATTAATCAGAGGCATCTGGCTTTCCACCGAACTGCACATCTAACAAGGATAAGGATTCTTACATCCTGAAATGGAAGGAAGTTGAAGGAATCACGCTCGATTTCAACAACATAAAGAAAAATCCTGGCATCCGTTCAATATCTAAATTTGCTCTCAATAGTTTGTGGGGAAAGTTTGGTCAAAACATGAATTATGGAAAATCGAAATACGTCAGCAGCTACGAAGACCTTGTTAAATTTTTGGCAAACCCAAAATGTCAAATTGATGATGTATGCATGGCTGGACAATCCATGATGCTGATAAACTACAAGCTAAAGAGAGAAACAGAGCTACCTGCCCCGTTTTCAAATCTACCAATCGCATGCTTCACGACGTCACATGCAAGGCTTCATCTGTTATCATTAATGGAAAAGGTAGGTGTCATACACATATTTACAAGTTAATATTTATTCATTTTTAATATGTAGTTATATATTAATTATACCAGCTTGATATTGTTCCTTCAGGTTGGGAATAATTTGCTCTACTGTGACACGGACAGCCTTGTGTATGTCCGCCAAATAGGCGGCGCCGCCGAGCTGCCTGACTCAATATTTCTTGGCGATCTCAAGAACGAACTTGAAGGCAACTTTAGCCCTCAAGCATACATTTCCGAATTTTACTGCACGGGTGCAAAAAGTTACTGCTACAAAGTAGTCGATGGAAGTCAAGAAACCAGCGTATTCAAAATAAAGGGGTTTGTGCTCAATTGTCAGAACCGTGCAGTCGTAACTGAAGACGCATTCAAAAGTCTCATTGGAAATCCTACCAATGAGCTCTTCCTCAGCAGCTTCACTATTCGTCGAATTAAAGGCAGTGCAGAAGTTTTCAGCACAACCAGTTCGAAGAAACTTAAGTTCACACTTAACAAACGCTTGCTATGCAAAGATTTTACCACTCGATGCATTGGTGATAAGCTTGTCACTACAGACAAGCTTATCAACTTTAACAGCTGATGACGTTTGATCAGGCAAGTAGCATCCAAATTGGAGTACCCTCCCAAAAATCAACTGTTCAATGCAAGCAAACGTTTAAGGGTTATAACTACTGTGGTATAACTACTTTGGAATAACTACTCCAGTTTAACTACTTTGGCATAACTGCTACGGTGAGTGCAGCTCGCCTTCCTAGCATAAAGTTACCCATTACGAATTGATTTAATACTCTAGGCGAGTGCAACAATTTTGTCGTGGTAGGTTGTTACATGCAGGGTGGATTACACCAGACAAAATTTTTTTCACTTCAAATCAATGTTAGGATTATTAGTAATTAATAAAACAAAGGATAACTTTTTTAAACTGTTTCAAAACCAAAACTCCACTCGACGGACCAGCAGTGACACCAATACTCGACGAACACCTCTTCCGATTCATTGCACTCGAACCATTACGATCAACATTGATCAAAGCGGGGGGTCGGCGGCGTTTGTTGCCTCGCGCTGAAACGAATGCACAGAAGTTCAGAACATACTACCTGAAACGAATGGTTCCAACATACCACGTCTAAAATCAAAATCATAGCCGAAATATTATAGAACTTTTTGACTGACAAGAGAGTGGTTTAACAAATCATACTGCACATTATTTTTGTTCAATAGAACAATATAAGGTTTGCCGAAAATACTACAGTTCTTTATGTTTAACGTTTGTCACTAAAATTTTCAGGTGCTAATGCTTAACGTTTCTTACCTTGGGCAACAAACACAACTTCTTCATCGCTGTCATTATCGTCAGCGGATCTGTCAACTTGCGCGCTCAGCACTGCGGGTTTGAGATCAACGAAAGCGCCACGAATTTCAAGAACATCATCGTCGTCATCGACTTCTTGTTCATTATTGTTGTTGCTGTCATTGCTGTCATCATCACTGTTCGCATCATCATCATTATCATTGTTCGCATCATCACCATCATTGTCATTGTTCGCATCATCATCATCATTGCCATTGTTCGCATCATCATCATTGTCATTGTTCGCATCATCATCGTCATTGTTTGCATCGTCACGATTATCGCGACTTAGTGACTGAAAAGAAATGCCAATGCAAAATATTCATGAGCTTCGTAAGCAAAATAATGATTGACATTGCTTGACTATTATAAGTAGCTATGTAGTTTTAGGAATATAGTTTTGTAGCTAAAATGTGTTTTGAAAACATCGTTATTTAAATTCATAACTCCAAATTATTTAAACAGCAATCACTCTCCAAGGATTTCTGACTTTTGTCGGCGCTGTACAGACTCAGCTTTTTCAATTGCATAAGAATAGCAACGTCAAGGATAGGCAAAAAAAATTTTAACTTACAGAAACAGCTTTGTAGCTAAACCCAAAATTTTCGACAAATCTCAACCACTTTTGGAACGTATTGTCATTGTATCGCATAACCACACTTGTTATTTTGTTGATGATATCATATCGTAGTTCAACTGGCATGAATCTATAACGTAGGCGCTAAATGAAAAAAGCTTGATCAATAAACGTGTAAGCGTTTTCTGCTGCTTAGACTGATTCATAGAATAGAAATCTCAATCAATTGACATAACTAAAAACATAGGCTCACAATGAGTAGCTTGACTAGATATAGTTATATGCCCGCTATTCACAACTTATAACTGATATATAGTGTTCGAAAATGTACTCAAACAATTACCCACTATTGTTTTTCTAAATTTGTAACAATTCTCTTACGATTTTTTACCCATTCTAAACTATAATTCGAAAACTGTGCATTTAACAAACTCACGGCGCCATTTCCACAAAAAAGCACGACCCTGGACATCACAAAACATTTGATTTGAACATCTGGACACCACTAACAAACAGGACTCGCTGAATTGGGTATGTTCCATCTTGACTGTCATACACGGAACGGTAGCAGGCGCAACACGTTGCGGATTGTACACAACGATAATTTGCGACAATCGCGAATCGAAACTCTTTCGATTAACTTCAACAGCATCCTGTAAATATACAAATTAAAATATTTTGATTCAACAGTCATGTTTCAAAATCATAAAGGTAATAATTTTACAAAGTTATAGAACTAGATGAACGCTGACTAAGAGTAGTGGACCTGCAAATTGTTTTTTAAAAAGCGAAGACAATTCAAGTTGCGTTTATGAAAAATTGGCAAAGTGACAAGACCACATACACAGGGTCTCAACATTGGAAATAGTTAATTGTGATAAACACTAAACTCTTTGGGTGAGTCTTACGACGGACTGAAAAATTCTTTGCAGTGAACTAAGTACAATGCGTTTTACTTACATCAATATCAACAAACATGGGAATCAAAATCACGACATCCACCGCCTCAACACCGTTACCACTTCGGGTGGGCAAACCAACTGTCATTGGTGAAAACGTATCTATAAGAAGTAATCTTATAAGCATCTAGTAATATCTTAGCCGTAACAAACCATTGATTAAAATATATTAATACTCGACACTACAATACACTATCGAACGTAACTTGAATACCGTCTTATATCAATATTCATGCCGGCTTAGCAGTTGCTTTTAAGTTAGACAAACATATGCTCAGGTTTGAGAGCCAACAACAACACACTACTTCAGTGAATAAGTGTTCAACTTATTGGACCATACACCTTTGTTTAGAGTAGGCCCATCATCAAAAAGTCGTACGCTTTTTAAACTTAGGCTCGAATTTCACTCACGTCTACGGTTAAGCGTCAGATTTTTCAAGACCTGTCCTATTCATACGCAGTCAATTCACTTACAACGAATAGCAGTAAAATCATTTCGTTCCAAGTAATCAGTAGGTACGGTTCGTACCAGATCTGAAGCATTGACAACATTGGCGAACATTGGCGTGTTGTCGCCTTGACCACAAGTAATGCTAATATTAACCATTATTATTAATAAATACGTAATTATTAACTCAGTTAAGTTCAGAGTTAATCTATAAAAATCAATTTGTAACGCCAACATTTATGGCAAAGAATGCTCAAAAAGAATTTTTTAAAAGAAACGAAACTTTTATACCGGTAAGCCGTGTATCTCTGTCCCGGTTCACCAGTTTTCATGCCGATTCGCAACTAAAAATTCTGGTATTAAATTTTTAATCGTTTTTAAATAATGGCGGGGTTTATGGTTCCGGTAACTTTATCAAAAGGTTTCACCCTGCTAGGAAGTTAAGAAAGATTTAGCCGATTGAAACACGCATCACCAATGCGCCGTATAGCTAATACGCAGTAAACTGCAGCAAGGGCTAGTTAAAGACAAAGAAATCAAAAAATTTTAAAAGAAAAACAACAATTAGTAAATTGTATAAAACTTGTAGTTGCTAACTAATTTCTTGCTAATTGCAACCCTATTTATATAAATGGTACTGTTGACAAAAAGTATTATCCAGGTCAAACTTTTGCTTAACCAGCAAAAATACTTTTCAGTACCAACGCCCAACATAATCAGATTAAGAAATGTAATTTTAGGTATTGTTAAAGATGTGCATCTTATACAGCAAAGCCAGCGCCCAGTTATTGCGTCAAAACTTATTTTTTGGCTAAAGTATAAAGTGCAATGTAACATATATTTATAAAAAGTACGGCTACACAAAGCGCCCAAAACTGATAAGAAAGTTAATTTATAACTACAAAAGCTGTTGTGTATTCATAACAGGGGTAGGCAGGCATTAGATCTTAGACGTACATAGGCTGCTCCTTGCATTAAGGCCTAGGCTTAGCTTAGACTGGGCTTAGGCTTACGTTAAGTTAGACTTATGCATAAGTTGGGCTTAGGCTTACGTTAAGTTAGACTTATGTATAAGTTGGGCTTAGGCTTACGTTAAGTTAGACTTATGCATAAGTTGGGCTTAGGCTTAAGTTAGACATATGCATACGTTGGACTTAGGCTTAAGTTAGACATATGAATAAGTTGGACGTAGGCTTAAGTTAGACATATGCATAAGTTGGGCTTAGACTTAGGTTAAGTTAGACTTATGCATAAGTTGGGCTTAGACTTAGGTTAAGTTAGACTTATGCATAAGTTGGGCGTAGGCTTAGGTTAAGTTAGACTTATGCATAAGTTGGGCATAGGCTTAGGTTAAGTTAGACTTATGCATAAGTTGGGGCTTAGGCTTAAGTTAAGTTAGACTTATGCATAAGTTGGGCTTAGGCTTAAGTTAAGTTAGACTTATGCATAAGTTGGGCCTAGGTTAAGTTAGACTTATGCGTAAGTTGGGTTTAGCCTTAGGTTAAGTTAACCTTATGCATAAGTTGGGCTTAGGTTAAGTTAGACTTATGCATAAGTTGGGTAAGGCTTAAGTTAGGTTAGACTTATGCATAAGTTGGGCTTAGGCTTAAGTTAGACTTATGCATAAGTTGGGCTTAGGCTTAAGTTAGACTTATGCATAAGTTTGGCTTAGGCTTAGGTTAAGTTAGACTTATGCATAAATTGGGTTAGGCTTAAGTTAGGATAGAGTTATGCATAAGTTGGGCTTAGGCTTAAGTTAGACTTATGCATAAGTTGGGCTTAGGCTTAAGGTGTGCTTATGCATAAGTTGGGCTTAGGCTTACGTTATGTGCATAAGTTGGGCTTAGGCTTAGGTTATGTGCATAAGTTAGGCTTAGGCTTAGGTTATGTGCATAAGTTGGGCTTAGGCTTAGGTTAAGTTAGACTTATGCATAAGTCGGGCTTAGGCTTAGGTTATGTGCATAAGTTGGGCTTAGGCTTAGGTTATGTGCATAAGTTGGGCTTAGGCTTAAGTTAGACTTATGCATAAGTTGGCTTAGGCTTAAGTTAGGTTAGACTTATGCATAAGTTGGGTTAGGCTTAAGTTAGGTTAGCCTTATGCATAAGTTGGACTTAAGCTTAAGTTAGACTTATGCATAAGTTGGACTTAAGCTTAAGTTAGACTTATGCATAAGTTGGGCTTAGGCTTAAGTTAGACTTATGCATAAGCTGGGCTTAGGCTTAGGTTAAGTTAGACTTATGCATAAGTTGGGTTAGGCTTAAATTAGGTTAGACTTATGCATCAGTTGGGCTTAGGCTTAAGTTAGACTTATGCATAAGTTGGGCTTAGGCTTAAGTTAGACTTATGCATAAGTTGGGCTTAGGCTTAGGTTAAGTTAGACTTATGCATAAGTTGGGCTTAGGCTTAGGTTAAGTTAGACTTATGCATAAGTTGGGCTTAGGCTTAGGTTAAGTTAGACTTATACATAAGTTGCGCTTAGGCTTAGGTTAAGTTAGACTTATACAGAAGTTGGGCTTATGCTTAGGTTAAGTTAGACTTATACAGAAGTTGGGCTTAGGCTTAGGTTAACCCTCAATGGCCCGACAGTCTACATATGTAGACATAACCAGTTCGACAATTGATTGTTCGGCAGGTGCTATAGTTAAGAATCTATTGTTTAATTTCCATCGATAATTATTCTGTTATAGTAGTATAAAAAACTTATAGCATTGTGGGAACAAAAGTTTGCTGTACAGTGAGTCATATACCTATATAACCCGACCGTCTACATATGTAGACAGATCATAGTTTGAGTTTTGACAAGAATTGGAACGTTTTGTTCTTACACACGGTTTTGTATGGTGAGGTAAAGTCAGGGAAATGTCAGGTTTGCATAAATTATCTTTGACTGAGGTCGTACGACGTGTATTAGAACCAAGTGATTCAGAGACAGAAGATGACAAACCGGACGACAATAGTTCAAATGACGACTCAGAATCAGTTGAGTTAGGTGGGCTAACGTGCACAGGCACCATAATGGCAAATCGCCGCAGCGTACCTCCGGTGCTAAAGTCAACAAAAGAACAAGAGGTCTATAGCACCCGATTTTTATGGGACCACAATAACCGCATAATGTTGGCGTCTTATTGTCCAAAGAAAAATAAAAATGTGCTATTACTAAGTTCAGTTCATGTGAAAAACGAAGTTTGCACCAGCAGAGAGGACAAAAAACCAGCAGTTATCTGCGTTTTCAATATGATTGATATTGCTTGCACAACGCATTCATTGTCATGAAACTGAACGGATATCAAAAGTCACGCAATGTTTTCATGAAAAAAGTAGCCGAACAACTAGCGCAAGACAATATGACCAAACGTTACAGTAGTGAAAAAATTTACGCAAAATCAAAGGATTCATTTATGGCTTACGGGCTGCCTCAAAAGCGAAACGAACCTTCTACATCTGGTAAACCGACCAAATGTCAGGTCACAAGTTGTCGCAAATCTACGAGATTGAGCTGTTCGTCATGTGGAAAACGAGTGTGCAAGGACCACATGAATCGCACCATAACGTGCAACGACTGTGCTTAACTGGACAACGCGCCCGCAGTGGGAGGCTGGACGGGGAGCGGGTGGTACTCCGCCAGAACACTAGTTCTGACTGTCTCAAGCCAGTTAAAGGAGGAGAGCACCCTGAGATAAGCCAAAACTAACGCTAGTTGTGTTGTCTACATATGTAGACCGTTGGGCTGATTAAGGTGAAAATTTTGCCGGGCCGTTGAGGGTTAAGTTAGACTTATACAGAAGTTGGAATTAAGCGGGTTAAAGTTAGCTTTCTTAACCATTAAATATACCATACACAGCCATCAACTATTGTATATGCGCAACTGATATCGCTAATGCTAATTATAGCGGCTACAAACTAAACCTTAGTCTGAGCAAGAACTAATCAAGGTTACAGTAGCCGATTTAGCCTCTAGACCTCTGTTGCATGCCATACTATACACGATAGTTGATTAAAGTTGAAAATTCACAAAACATTCAAGTGGCTAAACAGAACAAGCAAGTAAATAGGCTCTGCTTAAAAACAAGAATCAAAACTCAAACACGATTTAAATTTACTCATCCTATAACAGACACTGTGCAAGACACTTCCCTGCACTACCGCAGATCTACCAGGTTCAGTCAATTTAAAATTCACTCGTCAACCAAATGCAAAATATCTAGTCACACACTTTTTCCGCTATTAACCAGCCCCTCACAGCGATGATAACTTTGATAAATAAATAACAAATACTTGCTGGAAATTTTATAGCAATCGAAGGCAAAGTAAATTTGCATATTATTGAGACAACTGAAAAAAGACACGTGTCAAAAACAGGACGAACCGATAAACACAAAAATTCGTGGGGGTGCGTTGGGGAGATGGGTACGGATGTTTACTTAATGTAGAAACTCGGAAACAATTTTAAAAGCTAGCTTTAAATTTGGCTGCAAAAACATTAAATTCATAGGAACACATCAAAGTTGAAATATCCACACCCTTCCTCTGTACCAGATATTAAAAGATATACAAATTTGGCGCATAATACGCAACAGGCTGGCATGTTGAATTTTTACTAGCATTGTGCTAGTGCGCAAGCAATAACAAAATTACCAAAAACATAAAACGCCTACCAACCTAAGCAAGACATTTACAAAATAAACCGGAGGCTACGATATTTACTATATTGCGCATAACCATAATAACTGCATTAATTTTCCAGTTGTAACATTTGTTAAATAACAACGTTAAAATTCTGATAAGGCTATCCACGAAAGGTAAACGGTAAATGCTGATGAAAAAACATGTCCTCGAAAATTACTGATAACAATGTATAAACAAATACGGTTACTTGTTGATAAGAAAGCGGTACTCAAACTATGGATAAATAATTGTTGATAAGAATGCTATAATCAAACGAATATGGATAAACTGTTGATAAGAATACAGACTCAAATGCAGTTGCCGCAGATACCAAGTTCAATTTAGCAAAACGATCAAGCTTCAGTGTAAATCGTTGGGTGCTTAATGCTGCATCTTCTTGTTTCAAGTAGTAAACAACCTAAAACATAATTAAAAAAGTAAATATGTTAATGCTTTGAAGCCGAAGAACCCGGTGTAAAAGCTGTCCAATTTTATTTAGACGGAAAATTGTCTAACGAGAAATTATCATTTTTATACAAAATTTAGTAAGCTCTTAAAACCTTGGTTGGGACAGCTTTTACACCGGGTCCCACGGCGGGGTTATTACTACTTTTCTCAACTATTTTTTGTTGAAAAATTAACAACCAATTTTCGTGAAAATTTAGTAAGTAAATTTTTGTCAAAATCTTGACACTAATTTTTGTTAAAAATTTACTACTAATATTTGTGAAAAAATTAACAACCAATGAGTAACTAATTTTCGTCAAAACTTTACACAACTTGTGTCGAAAAGTTTTACATCTAACTTTTGTCAAAGGCAAGTAATGTTTGTGACAATTTTGCAAGGAATTCTTTGCTGCAATTTTATAAAAAAATTTTGTAAAAATGCTATAATTTTTTCTGGCAAAGATTTGCAACCTTTTGTCAAAATTTTCCAACTAATTTTGTTAAGATTGAGCAACCAAGTTTCGTCAATAAAGTTACAAGTAATTTTTGCCACTATGTTGCAAGTGATTTTTGAAAAATTGAATGCAAAATTGTGACCAAAATTTACATCTAATTTTTATAAAAAATTTTGCAGTATGCTTTACAGCTTTCGACGAGTTGTCTCACTTCAAAGTTTCACCAAACAAGGTCATCCGAACAGTAAGCGCTGGATTTCCGCCGGATTCTTATTTTGGAGCGCGAACGGAAGCAGAGTGTGCGAGTGTTTGTGGGCACAGTGTAGATTGCATTGAAGCAGAATTCCAACCGAATGACCGCCGCAAAGAATGTCTACTCTATCGAGCGTACCACAAATTGAAAATCACTTTCACAACGCCGGCTTCAAAGAGCAGTCCTTACTACAAGATCCGTCTTGCCGATATTGATTGTAGCGGTTCACGACGCATTGTTACCGGTTGAAATCCAAGTCTAGAAAACGAACACGCATAAATAAAGCATTACTGTCAAGTAGTTGTATTCTCAAATGTGTGTAGCACCGATCATCAGTCGGCGATATGTTATATATTTTTATACCAGAAAATGATTGGTAACTTGTGCCAGGTGCTGTACGTACACAACTCAGAATATGGGCGAGGGCCGTCATTTTTGTAAAAACACTGCGGAATGAAAAATTTCGTTAGTCGATCACTTTCAAAACGCCGACTTCAAAGAGCAGTGCTTACTACAAAGTCCGTCTTGTCAATATTGATTGTACCGGGACCGGGTTTATATTTTAATTTTCTCCCCTCAGGATTTCGCCCTCGGAAAAATTACTTGAAGCCAGAACACCCCACATATGCATTTTGGCTGCTTTGTTAACTTTTCTTTCCGTGTTTTGAAGCATAATACTAAAAAGTATAATATGTCGTGGTTCAAGCCGTAATTCGGCCCAATTCCGAATTGGGCTAAATAACGACTTGGGCTACGACATATAATATATAACTTAAATAGCACATTTATGCAACTAGTAGTGGTTTTTGCTTCGGTAACTTTGCCCAACAGCACCGTGCGACTTACTGAGACGAGAGTACGAACCATTACTGGACACTTCATTTGTTGTAGGCCACACTGACGGTCAGTTTTCAAACATGGTAGAAAAACTTTACTTTGACGCTTTAGCTCGGAAACGTAACAAGGTTCTAAGTTTACAAACAAATATCGTTTGGGCTGCAAGAAAGCGTTGTTTATTTTCTGTTATATTAAAAACATCATATCAAAACAAGTGGATTGAAATGAACGTCACAAATTATACCTATACTTTTTCTGGCAATATTTATTACACGAATAACAGTAAACTTAAACAAAGATAGCGCATTGATATCTTCTATATTGTAACACTGCAAACTTAATTGCAATTCAATTCGGTCGGTACTCCTTGGAACACCTTCCTAAGTTCGCGGTTACCAAAGCAGGGAAAACGCTATATTTCTCACAAAAAATAGTACAGTGCACACGACAACTCAATTAAAGTCAATACTTCCACTCCCAAAATGGAATACGAACACACTCCAGAACTTTTAAGAATATCACAAACCGTTTTGACGCAAAATTAATACGTACCACTGTCACCCCCAAAATAAAATGATAGAAGGAACATATACGATTTCCTTACAAGTAGTGTTACTAATAGATCAATAAAACCACTGTTGATCGACAATTTCATCCCTTTTAAACTAAACGACTCTACGTCTATTCAATGTCGCAAGAGATACCGCCAAAAATTTCTTCCAAGTTACTGTGAAACTTCAACAAGATTTTAAGTTCAGCCCAGTAACAACAGGTTCCCAGAAATTAATTAGTATGTTTGTTTCACACAAACAGTAGACCAATATCACCTAATTTCTCTCGAATACACGATTCCGTGCTTTTTAAAAATAAAATAGACAAATGTGGTACCTTTACAGGATCAGAATTTTTCGTACACAACTCCTCAAAATCTACGCGGCTCACCAGTAAAATACTCGGCAATACCTTTTCACGTAATTCGCTAAATTGACCGGATCAGAAACGCCTCTTACGAGTAAAATTAACACAAGTGAACCTTAACAGCCGCGTAATCAAGTACAGATAGTTCAAGCAAACCGGCGCTGGTAAAACCTCGGTACAATCCAACAGCACTTCCCCAAATACCTTCTCTCACGACAAGTGCCAAGCGCTTATATATCCGCTATTTTAAAGGTTAAATACAACAGATGAAAAACTATGGAATCTTTACAAATTCTGCGCATACGATCGGTCTCGTGATTAATCAAAGTTTTCTCAGAAATTTTGCTAGTAAAATTCACAAAAAATTCACTAACAAGCTGTTTTGTTGTCGAGCCTAAGTTTTTAGAACAGTTTTTGAACTTTCGAAACCACTTAAAACTCTAAAATTTTATGTTTTGACCCAAATCCTTTAGTATCAAAACAAAATTTTCCTCGATAAATTCTCAGAAATCCACAAAAACCTACTATTTCGACTTCTCAAGGGCTTTCGAGTGTGTTTAAATTCTAAGAATTACCATTTTCTAAAATTGTTCAATAGGGGCTACTCGATTATACTTCAAACAAAAAAATCATCTAGTGTAAAAATAAGTACCTGCACAACTCCAACCATGATCCGTAAGGATGCCATAAATTTAAATCCTGCAGTCAAACTATTTACTAACTTATTACCATATCTTCCACCCCAATCTTTTGGTAGCAACGCAAAAAGAAATCAAATCCTGCATATCGTAAGCAATTTGTGCACAGTCTACACACAAATACATATTTCAACAAAGCCCAAAGAGACCCTACATATAACCGACTGGGAGGTTCTGGCATTATCCACCAACGCTACATATGTCCGCACTTACAACAATACCACTCAGGACAACGTTAACTTCGACAAATTTGGTATTTCTTAAAATATTTCAGGTGCAAGACCGCTTTTTAAAAACAGTTAAAATCCTGTCTATCCTGTGCTCGATCCGCTAAAATCAACAGCATGTACAGCATACATCAAGTACAATGTTCAATAAGATCTGCCTCTTCACCGTACCCAGTGCTAAAACATCGAAATATTTTCTACATGTGCAATTTGGTGAAGGGGGTGCGGAGTTTACATCTAAAACTTTTGCGTAAAAACACACTATTTAACAGGATTTAGAATAACTTGCTTTTAGCGGTGAATAAATTGCCGTTCGCTCAAAAAACGTTTACCCGCTGGTAAAAGGCGCACAGGTATCTCGTGGAGCCCCGTCACAAATTTCCAAATGAGCCAGCCACTATTTAACATGCATAAGTAACATCTCACACGCAAAAAACAACTGCAAAATTTTTTAATTTTTGCAGCTAGCAAAAAAGAAAAAAGGGTACAAGGTACAATGCACAGACAATCTACATATTACACAGCAATGTAAGAACCACTACAAGGTGATAAACATAAATTCTGTTTTGATTTTTCAAAAAAGGGGGTATACTAAAAATATTTAGGCATCACCACACTACAATATTGTTAATGCTGGAACACCCCACATACGTAGTTTAAGCAGCATTCTATCTGTTGTCATGAATGTTTCATATATATAAGCAAGAGACAGCATATATATGCAACTTAGAACGTGTTCAGGTGAAAGTCAATCTGCACGATGTAGCCGAGAATTAACAAGCGAACCGAAATATAAACAAAACGTAGTGCGCAGTTTTTGGGAATAATGTTTTGGGAGGAAAGATTTAGGGCTGCAAATTTGCAACCGTGTTTACTGATCTATATTATTAAATCTGGAAAGCCCCACATGCGTATTTGAGGCAACGTTTCAGCCGTTGTAACGATTGTTTTATTTAAAAACAAGGGACAGCATACATTTGCAAATTGGAATTCATTCTAATAAAGTTTTGCGTGGAATATTTTAGGGTTGAAAATTGGCAACCACGTTTAATATTATTCTATCAAAGAACAAAACAAACTACGAATAACAGTTACAAAGTAAGGAAAAATAGTTAAAATCAACGGGCACTTATCCTACGTATAGATAAGGGAAAGAACGATGAGGCGTAGGCCCAATCATTAGCAAGGCTTGAACAGCAGTAGTAAAAAACCAGAGTTTTGCAACCGCCACCGCAACCACCGGATGTGGCGGAGCTTAACATAAAGGTTTTGGGGTTATAGATGCAACTTTACGTATCTTGCAATGGTCCACGGGGACAATTCAAAGTCCAGCATAAAATGCCAATACTTCAATCTTATGGTTTTGTTTTTTGCACTCGCATGTATTCAAAAATGAATAACACTGGTGTACAAAAGAATGTAACCGGTATAGAAATATTTTTGCTTCTGGCTAACGTCAGCGCTTCTAATTCTCTGGTTAGATTAAGGCGTGCATTATTTGGACCTTACTTGGTTTAGAGACATAGTGGTCATATAAAGGTTTTTATGACCAAGACAGGGGTCTAAACGGTTCGAAAGGAACGAAAGGTCTAAAATTGCCAAAAAATTTAAAATTTTGAATTTTGCAAATGAAGATTAAACTTGGTGAGTATAGTTGTTATGCTTATGATGCCAGTCATCACTACACGCTACGCCTTCAAGCAATCGTAGATACTAAGTACGCACACGCTTCAAATCTGTTAATTAATCACACTAATAAGCACTTCCCACGCCCACAATGAAATACGTACACAACTCAACTGCTAATTATCAGAAATAGCCTTGATACACCAATATATACCTATATACCAATCGGTAAACTTGAAATCAAATTGGCACAAAAGTGGGATTGAATAAGAAATCGCCAATACTTACACAATACGTTTAATAATCTTACCTAGAGATTCCCGCTAACACTTCCTTCAGTTCTCGAAAGTGCACCAAATATGCTTCTATGTGGTCAATATCTCAAAAAACGAGCTCAACACACTACAGGATTATCTTGGAACAATTCTCAATATTTTCAAAGGAGCGCAACAAAAACATCTCGGGCGCCCACTACTAGTCTTAGTATTCACACAAAGCTACCGTACATAAGTATAAAATTAGAAAAAACTAAAGGCTCATGTACGAGATTGTGCAATAGTTTGCCATACAGACACTGAATTACTTATAATCTCAACCAAGAATATACCAAAACCAGGCGTCAGCACAAAATTTGCTCGACCAAACATTTATTCACAGGAAACTGCTAGAGACAGCTATTACACTACTAGATTAACATAAAATATAGGACTACCCGCGTCTTTTCACGTAATCGTCTAAAAAATCAGCATCTAGTACCAAACTCAAACAATTGAAAACACAAGCATGAGCCAATCAGTAACATTGCTGGAAAAATGAGCAGCACTTGCCCTTACTAACACCTGAATAACTGTTCCGAAGTTGTTTTACACTAAACTTTTATAGCCCGGATTGAAGGAAAAATGATTCTCAAAATTATTTCACAAATGCAAAAATACTCAGAAAATTCTAACTATTGTGTAAAATTATTGGCTTTACACGGACAAATCTAAGTTTTAAACAAATAATTCTAACTGAAATTCCGGAAGTACAATCAATTGTCAAGAAAGTCAAGTTTTTCAACCACAATTTGAATTTACAAAGAACTTAAAATCTAGGGTTTACAATTGCCCAAATTGCTAAGTTTCCCAGATACCGACAAATGGGATCTCAATTACAATATACTTAAATAATAAATTTCTTTTTAAATTATTGGTCTCCTTGGTCAAGAAGAAGCGCTTGCGCCAGTATCTTAGTCCAAGGAAAGACGCCAGCACTAATTTATAACGTAAACCTTTCGCTTTAACCCCATATGTTAGGCACAATTACGCACACAAAGCAGCTATAAATTGTTTAAAACTTTTCAACATTAAGACATAACTGAGTGAAAGATACTAAAACACCAAACGGACGAACGGGTTCTACATAATTAGGAGCATTCTCAAAAATGGCACGGAAACTTTTCCAACATGGCCAATTTCAACAGGTATTACAATACACTCGCCCTGATCTAGAATAGTACCACCGCCCAGTCTCTCTTCAAAGTACCAACAAAAAATTAAACTTCTCAACCGTTAACAGTGCAATGTTTCATTATTTCAACTTGCGAATACGTATTTAATATTGCACAGTCACAACACCACTACATTCCACCTTCAAATATCAAGCGGTAGTCAGCATAAAAATTATTGAAGGGGGAATAAAGAAACACTTTGACAATTTGCTAAGGGAGGCTGGAAAACGACATAATGAAAAATTTGCAAAGTACTACAACGGACGGACAACGCATAGAACAAGGCCGTAACAGCAGTATAATCAAATGCCTAAGCCTAAACCTAAGTAAAATATTATTCCCAAACCTTAAACCTACTCTAGGGCAGTTACGAACACATTGTCCCGCCCCTGATGCTTTACATGGGCCACTGATAACATAAGCACCATTCCGACTACTATTCATTAGGATTCCATTGCGCTTGTAACTACAGCAGTTTTAACAAAATTCTCGAATGCAAATCTTTACTAGGCACGTTCGGACGCGTTACCAGGCTATTTGTATTATGAAGTGCAATAAACCTCGGCGCATATTGTTTCCAAACATCTACAGAGTGCCACCAAATGCTTGAAAATTTTTTGTTCAATGTATAGTTCACAAAGACTACTAGTAGACAAACCATTAAATGCATTCTAGTCCGTTAGTACCGCAGCAAAATTTTACCGATGGGGGTTTACAGCCCTTCTTCACTACATAGTAGTGTCATAATATAGGTCTTCAGAGTCTAGATACCGGTCTAAGTTCGAAATTTTTGAATTTTTAAATGAAACCTGTTTGGATCCGGAATTAGTTAGTGGTTGTAAAATTTATTTTTATGGTCAAACTAAGCATCTAAAGGTTTCTAAAGAACTAAAACATTTCAAATTTCGATCAATTTTGATTTTTGCATATAAAGTGGTTGAATCATGTCATCATTCATGTATGCAAATCCTACATTGTGATTGGTTAATTAACAATTTCTAGAATCTTCGATTCTTGCTGCAGCTTGATTGGTTGTTGCGCTCGCATTCTGATTGGTTAATAGTTTCTTAAAGGTTTAATTTTTGGTTTAAATAATGCACAGTAAAACAGTAAAAAACAAAAATAGTATAAAAAATACACTGTTAGCATAAAGCATATACTAACAATATTTTTAGAACTCAGAACTGACCGATCTCTGCAGTCTGAAGTTAAAAATGACTATCTAACCAAATTGCGCTGTTTTAAGCCAAGCACTATTAGCTAGCTTTTTATGCTGAATTAATATTTCCGAACATACCAAAATTTATCATGCCTTTGATGGCTCGAAATTGTATATAAGCAGTTGTATTTGGCAATTTACAATTCAGTTTCATTTTTTGCAAGTTTCATGTAACGATTATTTTAAGGTAAATATTTGCTTCATAACGCTTAACATAATTAACAATGTCTTTCAAGTGCACCGATTGTGGAAAGTTGTTCATCCGACCTGATGTAATGGAACGACATTTGAACACTGTGCATCAAAACGACACGTTCAAGTGTAATGTTTGTGCTGCTGGGTTCAAACCGAAAGATGATTTGAGCCGCCATAGCAAAATTCACCAACGTATTAACAAATTCTTGCTCCACCCATCTATACAGCTACTTTAATGGGTCATCCACGTTAAAATGCACGCACATTTGTAAAAAATGTCCCTCCCTTTTGGGTGCCCACGTTGTCGCTAGCCACTCTCTCTATACACTGTCTGAGATGTCAATATGTCATTGCCCGAACCTTTAGACAATGAATAAGCTCTAGGACTAAATATATACTTGTCCTGACATCATTATCAGGAACTGTTATTGTCCATAGTCCCTCAGAAGGGACTCAATTTTTTGCATTGAATGATGCGTGTGAATATGTGTGCATAGCGTGTCTTTTTAAATGTGTGCGCGTGTGCTAACGTAATGTCCTGACATCCTACAGACAACATGTATTTATGCAGAGTCCCTTCCGACAGAGTCTATACAATTAACACTATGTTAGTACAGCTATGAAACTGTACCTTGCCTCCAGGTAGTATGTGTACTTTGATGCTGTTCCTAATGGGGTGGGTGGCACATTTATTACAACGGCGCTTGCATTTTAACGTGGATGACCCATAATTCCTGCACAACCTACACAGCGTATGCAACTACAGCCACAACCAGAGCAACAAAATGTGACTGCTGACCTTCACACCAATACTTTGGGGTGCAACAAAGGACTATTTTCCACAAACAGATGTAAATCACATAAAAAAGACGCTGTTACTGTTGAAGAAATTGCTGACATAAGGTTGAAGAAAAAGTGAGTGAATGCTTTAAAAGGACATTTACGCAGTTATTATTTGCAGCCAAGTAATCTTTATACGGACCGTTCAGTATTTATGAGGGACACAATAGAACTTTTGTTGGGGTTGTTGAATAGAAGTAAGCTAAGGGGTATTAAGTTTTGGAATAGTGTGCAAGTGCAAATGAAAAGCTAGATGGTGAAACCATGACGGCACATTTCAACATCAAAACCCGCCCATTATTGCCTGGTTGCAGTTACAACAATTAAATAACTCAAATGTTTTGAGCTACAAAATAAATTAGATGAGTTCTAAACCCTGAATCCGGTTGGACATTGCAGTTTGTACATCGCGCTGATGTTCACGTTAGCTTATACCAACCACTCAGAAGGATCAACGTAAGTGTAACTGCCTGACAATTTCTGCCACAAACTCACTGTATTAAACATTCAAAATATGGACAAGAAATGTTTCCTATGGAGTGTGTTGGCACAACTGCACCCCACTGATAGAACGCAAAACCCACAGAGTGACTCATTATACACCTTTAAAAGATGAATTGAAGATGAATGGCATTGAATATCCTGCAAAAATTCGAGGTATTGCAAAGTTTGAACAAAAATATCACTTTTATGCTTTTGCTGAGCAATTACTTAAACAATTTCGGCGATTTCAAAAACCCAGCACATTAAGGCTAATAAATAGAACAGGGCCGTAAGCGTAACAGTATAAAAACTATATTCCTAACCGTAAGCATAGGCGTAAGAATATGCCTATACCTGAGCCTTAGTTAACAAAGAATATTCTACAGCATTTGTAGTCCCGGTGAAAAACGGTCAGTACCGCTTACCCACGGGACTGCAATTGAGCTGGTTTACGTTTATATTTTAGACTAATTTTTGCTTAGGTTAGGTGGGTTAGAAGTGTGCAGGTGTGCTTGGCTGCTGATAATACGCCCCTACAAGTAACATTGGCCAGCTGTATCACAGAACAATCTTTGTTCTTTTCTACCGAATTAAGCCTTGAAACCTCAAAAAATAATATTTCTAAAAATTCAATTTTAAATGTGTGGTGACCAGGTTTGAGAACAGACCCGCAATCTTCACAACTTACGTCACGCTATTACGCAAACTGCTTTGCCTGAAAATCCGCTAATACAACTATTATAACACTGCTCGGAAAAGTATTTGCGTACATCGTTGATTCAATTTATCAACAGCGGCGTATCCTGAGGTGGGCCTAGCGGGAACCGCGGTATCCCTCTGTTAATTTGTATTGATTTCTGTTAAAGGAAAAAAACCGTCTTCTTGAGGCATCGTAAACTACTGGAACGTTTAAATTATAATGAAGTCTAAAATTGTTTAAACCGAAAAGCCTCAGTCTGAGAAGGTCTATATGTCCCAAACGTCTTCCATCCCAACAATGGACAGGCCTACATAATTAACATTTGTCAAACTATTAGGCCATTACTTCTTTGGTACGCCACTATCCTCCGTTTTTTATTGCATATGCCGCCCAAGTATTGAACAGGTTCGGAACAGTAGTATAAGCATATTTCTAAGCCTTAGCCTAAGCCTAAGCCTAAGCCTAAGCCTAAGCGTAAGGATGAGCCTATTCTTAAGCCTAATTCTAAGCCTCATGGGCCGCATGTGCAGTATCATAACCAAACTTTAAAGAAAAAGTATTAACCGTTTATTTACTATATTTATATGAAAAGTCAAAACACAGATCCAATTTAAGGTTTCAGTTTACAAACACGCAGAATTACAATCAAGAGTAAAAGGCTGAGAGGTGATCGCTTCAAGGATGTAAAAAAGCTGTAAGCGTTTTGCTCGATTTGGTATATACTTAGGAGAAGACCAAGCCGTTGTCCAGTTTCTACTGCCCTTAATGATGCTCCTGTAACAGTTCCGTAATTTTCATGAAGGCCAGAACGAAGTCTACCAATATTTTTCAGGCCATTATACTTAAAAGACCTGTTGCACTTTACAAGTTTATAACTAATCCTGCAATGTACGTTTAACGACACCCTTCCCTCAGCAGTGTTTTTAACAAAATTGCGGCCTTCGTCCACATTCTGAACTGCGTACGTACAGCACCTGGCACAAGTTAGAAATCATTTTCTGGTATAAAAATATATAACATATCGCCGACTGATGATCGGTGCTACACACATTTGAGAATACAACTACTTGACAGTAATGCTTTATTTATGCGTGTTCGTTTTCTAGACTTGGATTTCAACCGGTAACAATGCGTCGTGAACCACTACAATCAATATCGACAAGACGGATCTTGTAGTAAGGACTGCTCTTTGACGCCGGCGTTGTGAAAGTGATTTTCGATTTATGGTACGCTCGATAGAGTAGACATTCTTTGCGGCGGTCATTCGGTTGGAATTCTGCTTCAATGCAATCAACACTGTGCCCACAAACACTCGCACATTCCGCTTCCGTTCGCGCTCCAAAATAAGAATCCGGCGGAAATCCAGCGCTTACTGTTCGGATGACCTTGTTTGGCGAAACTTTGAAGTGACACAAATCGTCGATAGCTGTAATGGATAAATTAGTTTAAGATGCAATTAAGCTAGCTATGGTTATTGCTTAAGGTTAAACAGAGGACCAGAAATAAATTGACAAAATTTAGGCATGAGTAACTGACTTGTAAAATTAAGTGACGGTGTTTAGTGCAAAATTCGAATTAGGAAGCTTGATCACCAAACTTACACACTGCAAAACTTGTTACAAAAATTAATTGCAATTTTTTGTCTAAATTTTGCGTCTAAGTTTTTAAAAACTTACGACTTATTTTTGTTAAAGTATAAAAAGTAATTTTTGGAAAAATCAGTTGCATAATTTTTGCTAAAATTTTTTTGCAATATAGTAACAAAAATTACTTGTACATTTTTGAGAAAAATTAGTACTCCATTTTGACAAAAATGGTTTTAAAATTTGGACAAAAATTAGTTTGTTCACTCTGACAAAAATCAGCTGCAAATTTTGACTAAAAATAGTTATATTTTTAGTTTAGACAAACAGAAGTTGCCAAATTCTGGCAATATTAGTTCAGTTGCAACATTTATATTTATACAAAAATTAGTTGTACGCAAAACTAAATTGTTACATTTTGACAAAATTTACTTACAAATTTTTGATAAAATTAGTAGCAAAACTTTGGGCAAAATTGGTTCCAGATTTTGATTAAAAATAATTGTTAATTTTTGAAAACAATTGGTACAAAATTTTGACAAAAATTAGCTGCAAACTTTTTAATCATTGACCCATGTTAATTATGTAGTCCTACCCACCGATAAACAGTGTAGTTTAAACTTAAGCTTACGTTTGGGTTACGTTTAGGCTTAAGCCTAGAGTACGGTATAGACTTGGGCTTAGGTTCAGTGGGCATACCCTTAGATATAACATGGGGGCATGATTCCATACTTTCTGCATTTGTACATCGGGCGTTAGTAATAAGCACCGGTAACCGCCGGAGAGCTTTGTAGCTTCTCGCCGCAGCTTTTGCTCCACGTAGCGTTGTGTACAACTCGCAAGGACTGTGGATGATGACGTCATCAATGGCGACTCCACGATGACTGAACACTGCTGCAACGCAACGCGATGGATTCTGTCCACATCGCAAAGCGCACTGTTCAGTGTTCAGCGCAGTTGTGTTGCGGTACGGCAGTGTATCCTGGGGCAGTGAAAAGAAGACACTGTTCACACTGTCACAACACTATGATGCACAGAAGCGCGAGCAGACAGGGAGGGGTAGATGGGTGCGACTCCAAGATTAAAATATTTTTGCTCTCACATGAAAATCCTGTCAGTGGCCTGCGACCGATCGTAGTAAGGTTGAAAATTGCTTCATCTGTGATGGACAGATGTTACGTGTTTGTGTTTGTGCCGATCTAAGCTGCGGATAAATACAATCTAGCATATGCTAAATTTTCGCTGCATTTAATATTATTGCATATGTGCTATTGAACATTGCCGCCAACGTCAATTTTGAAATACTTAAAAACTTTATATCCTAAGAACTACTATAAGAGACTAATTAATATAACCGAGATGTGTTATACAGAATGTTCACTAAACTTTGTGCAAATTCAAACGAATCAAAATACCAGGATACCAAGGCTCCCGCGCCCATGAAACGTCCAAAGAATCTAATCGGTTCTGAGATAAAATTTGCGATCTCTTTGCGATGGTTCAGGATAGGATGTGTCTTTACATAACAGAAAATAAGAATTGCAAGTGCGATCCAACTGTCTAACTTTCCGTGTAGTTGTCAATCTATCTTATAAGTTGATATAACGAAATTTTTTTCAATAAAATCTAAACGTTTCATAACATACCGTTGAAGATCTTTCAGGCGTTATATTTTCGTCTGCGTCGTAAGTACACGGATGCTTGTATTCTACTGCAAATTAAAATTACGTCATTTGTATAAATTGTACAAGCAAATTCAAGGGGTGCTCAAGCCAAGTCCTAATTTTTCCATTCCCCTGTGAACGCGTGTCCGTAAGGTTATGCTTTATTTATTTTGTAAGCTCTATGAAGGATTTAAACCAAATATTAATCTCTTATTCACCGTTTACTTGTGAGAACGAGTACATTCCTTTTTATAATGCCACGCATGATTTTTTTAAAACAATTTGAGCCCCTATCCAAAATCTCAAATCAGTAACTCGACCTATTGAAAATTTGGCCAATGTAAATAACAGGGGCGGAACAGTATTATAAGCATATTCCTAAACCTAAGCCTAGGCCTAAGCGTAAGAATGAACATATTCATATGCCTAAGCCTCAGCCTAAGCCTAAGCCAAGGAAAAAATAGTCTAAAGCTTAAGCTTACTCTTTTCTAGTCCCACAGAAAAACTTTCCGCCTTTGATCTTTACATTGGCCGAAAATTTTTTCCATTAAATCCCCCTTATACATCATACAAGCACTTTTAAATTACTACAGTCACTTTCAAATTGCAACTGCAAAACCTTGTCAATTGAAACTGTAAAAAGCAGGCACTTGCGAATACGGTCTTTGCACCCTGATGGCAACTAACCAAGTCGATCACATTGCGTCAAATTGAATATAATCGCTTTTTTATCGCCGGGATCCGCGTCGACAATTCTAATAGGCGATTCAACTTCGTATCGGTACAACGGTGGGAAATTATAGTAATACAACGTGCAGTATCCGGCGTAATCTGTGTCTTCATGTTGTGCCATATAACAGTACCGCATTTGCAAACAATGCCGAGTGCACGATTCAATCGAGGTGACGTTGTATAAATCTGCTAGCGTTCCAAAATGATTTCCAAACACGCCTTTTGCCGTCAGTTCGTGCTGTTTCCATAACGAATACGAACAAGATCGTTTTCGAGACGGACTTGAATTTTGCCTTCCTCCGTTCTGCTGGTTTCTTTCGTTGTACTTGGTGCCTTCTCTCGAGGGCCCAGTCACTGGACCTAAAACTCGATGAGGTGTTTTACGACGTCCGCCCGATCTTAGGATATCGTGTTGGTTGAAATTTCGGGAGTTACTGTTTTGCTGAGAGCGCGGAGCAAAATTAACCAAGCGGGACTGTACAGCGAATGCCATATAACTGCTACTCCCGGGATGAAAAGCGACAAAATCTGGTGCTAAGGCTAGTATAAGAGCGAATGTAAGTAGAATAGAGCGGGCATGAAGGGTATTTACTGATTTCGGGGTTTTTCTAGGAATGTGCACATAACCAGTGTAAGGCAAGGAATTGGTTTCAGGGATCTGACAGTATTTTTTTCGGGTTCGAGGGAATGATACCGGAGGCATTTTAGAAATCGGGGAGTATCAACGACTTAGATTGTTTCAGTTGACGTTTAGATGTTTGCAAATAATGAGTTAGGCAGTAACGAAAAATGACCAATACATTCACTTGCTTTCGAAACCGATTGTTATTTTTATATTTAAAGTATTTTTAAGCTAAATTAATTTTTAACGCATGTTAAATTATTACAAATTCATTGGTTGAAAGCTTAAACGTAGATCACACATTAGAGCTAAGCCTAAACTTACGCTTATGAGCCAGAAAATAGGAATACATTGAAATGGATTTTTTCATTATTTTGGAAACTTGTATAACAACTTGCATTTTAAATACTTAAAAATGATGTCAAATCATAATTCGGAATAATCCAAATTAGGCGTTGCCATCTGCAACCACAAACAAATTATAAATGGATGCGCAAACCTAAAAGGCTTAGGCTTTTAATTATAAATTTTACCCTTTTTTACCCTTAGCGTGAAAAAACAGTACAGTAAACACGTAATTTACTAATTGCAAAACTGGACGCTGCTCATGAGATGTAATTATTAAAACCGTTAATTACTTAAACATAGAAAAGTTAAATAAGTTTTAGTTGGGAATAATGTAACTCTTGATAAACAATGCGAATTGAGCAAAAAACTGCCTTCAGTTGACAAATGAGTAGTACTGTTGCAGTAACAGTTTCGTTTTGCAACAAACACTTAGCGTACTCAACGAGGGGAGATAGAGTATATATTCAACCGAAACTTCTGGAAAGACGAGAAAAACAAATCTTTTACAGGTTTTAAAAATGCTTGTTTGTCGAGATCAAACTATTTTCTCGATCGCTACGCGCAAGCGGATTAAATTCTAATATTACGAATGGTTTCTAGCTTGCTTCGTTGGTTAATAATTCAAAACGGCTTCTTTTAATAGCTGGTTGCGTTGACGCTTCCCAAATTAAAATCCTGACTACGCCCCTAAATGGCACCATACCCAAGCACGTGTGTATCCAGGGTTTTCAACTGAGAGATGTCTAGGTCGCCAGAGTTGTATTAAGGGCTGCGTGACACACTATATCCTCCAGATTTGCAATTACCGTGTATACGTGAAACTATGAAGAAAACCTCGCAAGCGAAGCAAGCGAGAAGCTTGACGCAATTTTAGCATTAACCCTTTGTCAGATGAATATTTCCTATTCTGTAAAACAAATAATTTCAAGCTAGAATTCTAATCGCAGCGTCACGGGTCTACGCGCCTAGACATCAGATTAAACAAAACTTTTATAATTTTTGTAATTTTACAAATAAAATTAGCCATTTGTGTAAATTGTCGAAGACGCGAATTTTGTTAAGTCATAAAAACTCGCAGTAAAAACCTAATGGCTGTTTTCGGTAGCACAAACGTTTTGGCAAAACGACGATAAAGCTTTGAGACTCTCACACGCGCAGTGGTATAAATAATAAAATATATACAAAGCAAGCTATTTTATGTGGAGTACCGCTGCAATAGAAAATTGTTCGTAGACAATGCGCGAAGATTTGCAGTAAGGGCTAACAAATTTTTTAACATAGAATTCGTTTAATGCAGCCTCAAAAACTGTCCGCGAGTGGGGCGGTGCCCCCACCCTCATCTCACCCCCGTAGGTGTAGCCCAGTCTATGCCGAGTTAACTATTAGTTGACAAGTTTAACGAAAATCATAAAACACAAGAAGTATTTTCTTAATAATTTTGCGTACTATATTGCATTGTAATATACTTTTCACGTGAAAAATCATTAATCATTCTGTTAAGCCTAAGCCTGTGTTGGGAAAGTATACAAGGGCAAATGTGGTAAGGAATGTACCCAGTGCGCATTGCATTTTTAACTAAGGTTACGTCGTCCACAGGCAATTGAAATCTGCATAAACAAGGAAAATTAAATATTATAAACACGTGAAATTGATCCTTAAAATTGGGTTAAGACCAGGAAAAATTTGGTAATGTTGCCTAATCTTGTTCCAGAGCAATTATCGAATGTAAGGAGGCCAATTCAAGTCACCAAGTAAATATGAAAAAAATGTAATTTTCTTTGTTTAATAAAAGCTTTTAAATTGAGGAACTGTGTCGATAGGCCAATTTCCAATATTGGATAAACCAAAATTTACATTTTATTTAGTGTCTATAATTGTAAAATTGCGTTTGACTCCCCGTTCACAAGGTTTCACTCACTACAAACTTTAGGGCGAGCCCGTATGCCCTTCCATTTACGTAATCTTTGCATATGTCGTACGCCAATATGCTATTCAGGCCGATTACCAATTGGCCTAGGCCAATCTGCTATTTTATGTAATAACAGCGTGGCCTGAATTGCTATTGAAATACTGAACCACTCTGATTTGATTATTCGGACAGACGAATATTGGCCTTAATAGCAGATTGGCCTACGACATATATAAATATGTATTGTGCGCTTTAAACGTGTAAATATATAACATAAAAATTCAATGAATTTTGCGAATATTGAACAATAATTGATAAGAAATTATAAGGGGAAAAGAAGCAAAAACAGTTACGATTGTTGGATGCTGAGACAGGTTTAAGCGTACAGATTAAGATTTAACGCCTTCAAGCATACAGTATTTAAAAAATTTCATGTAAACAAAAACATGCGAGACATGATTGTCCTAGTGCATATGCAATATACACAATGTCAGATTGTGTTGTATGCTAGCCGGCAGGATACGTGTCGGCATAGTCGACAAAAACAGTTAGAGGCGAGCTACGGGGCGCAGTGGTATAGCGCTTGCCTCGAAATCCTAAGGCTGCCAATTAGATTACAGCTCTTTATATGAAATCCAGGTTCCTACTTAGACTGGCAGTTCACACGAAGTGTTTGTTTTTAAATTAAATCGCATCTTCTGATTTTCGTTCCATATTGCCGCATATTTGGCGACCCAGCAAAATGCGGTACAAAATTATTGAGCACCGACCACATTTTTCTTGACCTCTGCTCAACACTTCATGCGGCTGCAGTTTAAAAATTTGTACAGCGAATGAAAAGTTTAGCTCACGTAAAAATAATAGAAAACCACAAAATAATCTTATTTTGAGTAATTACTATCATTCTATGAAAAGTTGTCCTTAAAATTAAAAAATACACAAAAAAAAACAAAAAAATTTAAGCCCTTACTGCTGGTAGCGTTTGTTTTCCTATAAAAAAAAATAAACTACTGCAATATGCAAAAAATGGTGAATGACCTACTATTTGCATTAGTATCGTTTTATAAATATAGAAACGTGAAGTTTAGAATTATACACAAATATATATATCTACATTTATATTAACATTTTAGTGTTTGTAAATCAGTACAGTACCATATAAGACCGCTCACTAAATTTATTTACACAAACATTTTCACGATAACTAATGGAAATTGCTGTCCTAGCTCTGAAATACGCTGTCAATAGTCTTATGCGGGCGAAAGTATTTTATAGATGTGGAAGAGAAAAAATGGTAAAATTGCCGATGCGGTAATACTATGCGGTGTTAGCGTAGTTAGCAAGCTGAATCAGACCTTTTTACTAAGCAGCTGGAAATGCAGGCATATAAGGCTGGCTCGAACTAGTGTCCTTGGGATCCGTCACAACCGCTCTACCACTGTGCCACATAGCCCGCGTTTCCAACTACTTTTTTCGTCTACTTTATACATCGACCGTATGCTACCGGCTTGCATACGACATAATATGCATTGCGTATATTTTGGACATGCACCAGGACAAGAATGTTTGGCATGCTTACCGGACCCGTAACCAGAGGAGGTCCTGGGTGCGTTCAGCCTCCGTGGAAAAATTCTGACCCACCTCGAAAATTTCCGATATTTTCAAAGCACACACCATGTCAATGTTGGAGCACATCACTTCTAGTAGGGTTGTAACGTAATTTTTACGAAATTTATTCATCAAGAATTACCAAAATCGGAAACTAAGAAATACCGTACTTTGGTTTGTAACCGAAAAGTGAAAACTATCAGATTTACTCATCACTGTATGTTGATCATGCGAAATTTGTCCGCGAACAGTGCCAGATGCACACTGCAATTTCTCACCAGTATTACGAGCAGAATTGGAAAAGGAAAAAAAACTTCGCTTCCAAAACGTGTGAAAAACTTGACCGCATGGAACAATTACGACACTAAGAACCAATTCAAACAATAAACTACGTCATATTTTGCATTAATAGTGGTTGTCATTTTTTAAACACAAATATAAAAAAGAGACAAAATGTATTTTGAAGTACAAACGACCTTCGTATAAGCGTGTGTAACTATTAATTGCGTAGTTCTACAATCATTGCCGTTGTTGTATATCAAATAGCCAAAGTTGACTAAAAACAGATTTTAATTGCTCAAATTACCATTTTTTGGACCACCCAGCGTCTATACGCATCGTATAAATTGTAAATGAAGGTTGACATCTGTAAGCTAGACGCTCAGCAATTATTTGCCACAATTCATGATTCTTATAATTGGCAAAATTGTTTAGGTTATGCACTGTTTGTTCGTTTTATTATTGTATCGTTGTTTTTGATGCTGTTGTTGTAGTCGCTACAGAGTTTAGGAAATCTTAGGAAAATTTAGCTTCCAACTATGTAAAATAGTTTTTAATAGCTTGATGCATATCAAAAGCGCAGATTGTTTAGTAATTAAAAGGCATTCATCGTCTTCAGTGTCTTGGCAGTGCGGCCTATGACTGTGGCCTTGTAGAAGCAGGTCCGTAGTTAGCTCACATTGCTAGAGCGCAAAGCATTTTCAGGATTTTACATGTTCAATTTCCAACTTAATCCTTTATTGATTATGAAATTTGACCATCGTCGAGAACAGGGTGCGGCCCAGTAAAAATTACTATCGTTTCGCGTCATGTTACCGCGATGATTGGTTAACTTCTTTGAATAATTGCTCACCTCAATTGTGTTGGCAGAAAAATCAAACATCGTTGAAACATTCATACTTCAATATCCCTTTTCTGTTTCCGTTTCCGTTGTTTTAGTCACTACAATCCTAAATACGGATTTATCTGAGCAAAAATTTTATATCTGAACACAGGTTATTTTTATAAGTTAGATAGGTAAGACAAACTTCGGCGTAGCCGTAGACCTTACACTGTAGCATATAGGGCTTCAATATGCAGTATGGTGATGTACTGCGATATGGCTGTTCGCCACAGCGGTGCACAAGTAGTATTTCAACTACCACGGTGTCTTAATTACAGATGTTCGAATGACAATATTACATGAACTCACGCTTTGGGACATACATGCTTTATATACAGATCTTAGGCGGATTCTAACGCAAGATTTTGAAAGCAGAACTAAGCATAACCGCTGGCACATATTGTACTGAACAGTCGGATGATTTTCTCAAAATTATAAGCATTTAACCTGAGCAGTGAACGATAGAGGATCCAGAGAAGATGAGGGATGTATCCCCACATCAACGCTACCATGCTGAAAAGTTTGCCATACACAAGGTTCATCCGAAGCTCAAAGTGTGTCTTTTGGCTGAAACAGCTGAGAAATATGGGTTCACGTATTAACCCGAAATTAAAAAACGTGTGCAATTTGTCAATCAATATATACAAAACACGCCTTTAAAATGTGGACGTATACTGAGTTTTACTTGACTCTAGCGGGGTCAAATTTGGCTCAGTTTGTGTAGTCAGGAAAAGCCTATTTCCGAGAGAGTCAATTTGACTCCCCATTTTTGCAGTGTACACACAAAATAAATTGTCTTGTATTCAAGAAATATAGTCTGAAAATTAAGACAATTATGTCAAGATACAGACTCCAGACATATATGTCGTGAATTAAAAAGTTTTATTTCTTAAATTTTTCAAAAATATTTGTGTAAAAGTGTTCACACTTAAATGTCTTGAACTTACGACTTTGTTTCATGAACTATTTAGAAAAATATTTCTGAAATATAAGACAAATATTTCTGAAATGTAAGACAAACATGACTTAAATAAAACACAGAGATTTGCCACGGAAACCGACTCCAAAATTGGAGGCTAATGCTCAACTGATACCCTAATTTTACAACCTAAGATACGTCCAAGACGTAAGCTTAGGTTGGGGGGAGCCTGAGCTCAACCCGAAATGTCTTTAAAATTCGATTGTTTTATACTGTCTTAAGAATATAAACAGAGTAACTTTTTACATACCTACATTAAAAACGGAGAATAAATTCTTGAATAAAAGACAACTATTTCTTGAAAGAAAGAAACTTGTGTCTTATAAATTGGCAATAGCAATTTCTTGAATATAAGACATTTATGTTTTAACCATTTAAAACGAATTTCTGAGCTGTTTAAGGCTATTAATGTCTGAAATACAAGACATTTATGTCTTGTAAATTTAAGACAGCAGGAGTCTTGAAATTTTAAGACAATTTATTTTGAGTGTAGTTCTATTTGCGAAATAGTTTTGCGAAAGGTAAGTGGCGAAAAGTGGGTGGGGCGAAACATGGTGGGGCAAAAGGGTTTTTGGCCAACCCCCAACCGGCTTTGCCTAAAAAGGTTGGACATTGAAAAATTTCGAATGCTAAGCTTTCCCTGATTATTCCACGCAAAAATATGAATTTTTGCAAGATGCTATTTTTCCAAGGTTCACACTTGGGTCGCGAAAATTTTTTCTATCGTTATTGCGATGGCGTCAAATCAGTTATTTTACAATAAACTGATTATCCAAACGTGTGATTGCGGAAAATTTAACATCATTCGATCACCTCTACAAGCTGCGTCGATTGATATATAACCTTTTTAACTTTTTGACAAAAAGTTGTTTGAGTCCCAAAGGGACCATTGAGCCTTAAAAATCGAATCTGTCAAAAATTCAAATTAGGGTGTGGAATAGTCAAGTTAAGCCATGAGAAGCTCAAATAGGCAAAAAGTTTTAAAAGTTAACAATTTTTGGGCAAACGCCGGCTGGGGTGTAATTCTTCTCAAACCTAGTGCTACCAATTATAATATTTTGTTGTATGAAAACCCATTTATTGGTTTCATTTCATGTTACCCTTGTGATTTGTGATAACTTACCAACGTTTGTGAGTCTAACGCTTTCTTCTTTATTAGCGAAATCTGATTCTTTTTTGTTTTTTGGAACATTCGTCACTTTTGTTCTTGTTCTTGTTGTGGTTGTTGTTTTAGTTGTTGTTGAAGTAGTAGTAGTAGTAGTCGTCGTCGTCGTCGTAGTAGTAGTAGTTGTAGTAGTAGTAGTTGCTGCTGTTGTTGTTGTTGCTACTCGTTCAGTTACCGGTTGAAGTCCACGACGGCTGTTTCTGCAGCTAATATCATTTAACTTGATGACCCTACCTGGGTACTGAAATTGAGCATCAGAGATTGACCTTGTCCTGGATACCAAGATAGATCCCCCTATTGCAAGGTAACAAGTGTTTAATAGTTGCGTAAGGTTTTTGTTGCCAGGCACATAGTAGGCCGTTTGGCAGGTGCTACTATATGCCCCAGACTCGCTGGAAAGTGGATTAGACGTGCTAAATTCGTGGCATAGCGTTGCGCATTGTTGTTCGGAAAACACACCGTAAATAGTATGAAACGTTTTTGAGTCCATTAGTTTACGTATCTGTTCCCGAGTTTCGCCAATTTGTTTCGAATAATCGCATATGATTGATTCTAAAACAAACAAAATTGCACGAGAGATGGGTCGCAGACAAACATTGCGTTGAATTTTCTGACTACGCATAAATATCGTTGCGTATCAGTAGGTACGTTAGCAAAACCCGAATTGGATAGCGGGACTGATATTGATTTTGCCTCTACAGAAGATAACATCTGTTACTTTGTTATAAGTTGTTATTTATTTTTAACTCATTTCATGTTAGTTGTAACCAACACCTTGTTATATTTTTCTTTTATTCAGAACTGTCTTGATCCGAAGCAATTTTGTTGATTACCATGTCTTGCTTGTTATTTTCTGTATTTGGTAAAGTTTATACCGGTTGTGTTAGTGTTTGTTACATACTTGAGCAGTTTACGCCGTTCGGCTTTATTCTCCTATATGAACTCAAATTAGAACTAATGTTATAAACTAACGGATTCTACTAAGGCATACAGACTTTCATTGATTATGCCTCAAAGAAGGGATTATCTATTTATTGGTGTATCTATCAGTCTACCAGTGTCAGTCTTTCTGTCTATATATCAGTCTATCTATCTGTCTATCTACGCATCTGTTTGTAATTCTAATCCATAAATATTGCATAAAATACATTCATATAAAATGGTCTGTAAATTTCCAAAGTTTTCAAAAGAATTCTAACCTTCATTATTGTTGTGACACCTTGCTTCCGCAATCAAAACAGGCATTTTCCCAAGTTCGCCATAAAAGACGCCGGCGCCTTTAGCTGCAGTGAGCCCTTGGCCGCCGCTATAATCGTACAGCTGGCACATCGAGGCTTTGCTCATCGGGACCAAAGGTGTCGCGGACTGGAATGGCACAAAGACTGCCGCGATACATTGACCCTTGTTACGTTGTGTTGTTGGTGGTGGTGCGTTTCGATTCTTGGACTGCGTTTCACCACAAGCTCGAATGCAATCATCAACTGAGAGCAATTCTACTGTTCTGAATGGGTCGATTTTGACCTGAAATGAAGCAAATAAACAAACGTTTGAGAGCTCAAGTCACTAGCCGAATCCAGAAGGGAGCGGGAGGCGGGGCGCATATGCCTTTCCCGCTACAAAAGTTTTGGTCAATAATTGATAAGGTTCCTCTGCCTTGCAAACTTTTAGTTTTGTCTCGCTCGTTCGAACTTACTTAAATCTAAAAAGTCCTGCATTAGTATTCCTAGAAAATTTCGCCTGCAGCGCTATTTACGATACAGCCATGACAACAAAAATAAAATCCACAATGTTCTTCAATTATCCTACACTGTACATTCTGATCAGTTGATTAATCAGCTCAGAGACCGAATTATATAGTCAATTCTGGTTATTTCTGAGTTAATAACAGGAATCATCTATTCGCTCTGAGCTGTTTAATTCCGGTTGGGTTCAGTAATTAACTAATACCGAGTTCAATCACTTCAGAATTCTGAGTTTTGAAAGACCTAATGCATATAGCTTAGACATTTGAGTGGATTCAGTTCATTCAGAGTTAAAATCAACTAACTGGAATTTTGCAGTGTATTATTTCACTGATCTGACAAGACAGTTCTTTTCCACGATCCACGCCTGCGACAGCTTGTGAGAATAACAACGTCATGAGTATCTCAACATTTCTTGGAATTCCTAATCTGGAACTTATCCTGTAGGTTTTCAAACAACTTACCCCATCTAGTTGTGGTTTTGTAATGTTTTGGTACGATTTGAACCCACAGTTTATCGCAGTTCCAGCTATAACAAAGTAGAATTTGACAAATATTTTCAACAATTTGTAACATCATCGCCAGTGTAAAAGATGCTTTATACAATAATTTTTATTCAAATTCAACTTATATAATAGTTTTAGTTCGTTTGTTTCAAAATCTATTGCTACCTGTCCAGTATCGACAGATGCTACAGGCGTTTTTAATACAGGTCTTTGTTGCATCGAAACCCTCGTAGACCTAAATTCTTCAATGGCAATTATCTCGTTTTAGAGTTACCACTTGAGGCCTCAATATTACTGGTTACCGTTGGGCAAAAGACACAAATGCAAACGCGTTTAGTAAACAATACAAATTAAATTAGCCGTATAATGTAAGATTTTGTTTTATCCTTAGTAGTGTTGTATTCACAAGCGCTAGTTTGTTTTGCGAAAGCGAAGCTTTCAAGTCCAAGTTGCAGTTGCGCGTTGTAATATAGAAAATTTGTTCAAATGCAAATGGCAGCTGCAAACCGTCGCCGCAACGTTGGACGCTTTATTAGGATTTTATTACCTGTTGATTTGCAATTGTCCAATTGGTACGCAATCGCAACATTGTCATCATAATTGACCCTTGTTACAATCGTCTCAAACGAATATAAGCTTGGAAACGAAAAATAAAACAACAAACACTCTCCAGACTGATCCCTGTTTCGACGAGCTGACCGTCTTTTCGAGCTTGAAGGTGCATAAAATTGCACAAATTTGCAATTAGTAAACGTTATGCAAACACGAACACACGATTCAATACTTGCCACATTTTCAAAGCGTGCCAATAATCCATTTGTTACCGATGTCTCCAGCTTGGATGCACTCGCTCTTGCATCAAGAACACTCCTGTCTTTAGCAATTAAATAATCACAGGTGTAAGTACGTCGCGGACCTCCTCTTGTTCGGTGAGAATCACGGGAGAACATCAGACGCACTTTTTCACTGGTAACCGGAGCGGAAGAGTCGCTAAGTTGTGCTGATGTTAGACTTACAGGAGAGCCGAGCAATAACGAGCGGCCGTCGGTCGCAATGGAAACAGGAGGTAATAGAAGCTGCGCGAAACAGCACAGCACAACACATAACAGGAGTGACATTCTTAAATAGTTTCAAGACGTTTGCGGTATTAAAGTAAATTACAGAGTAAGAGTTGATAGTTCATGGCAATTCTCGGTTGTGAAACGTGAATTGAGTTCAATTTTTAGGTACAATATGCACCAATATGACTAAAATTCTATGCATGTGCCATTAACGTGTTTATCTCAGCTGCTGATAGCTTTAACATTAAATTTAATCATAGCAGCTGCGCTGAAATTTGCAAGCCAGTTGTTTAAACTTATTACCTCGCAAGTACAAATAATGAATCCGATCAAAGGCCCAGATCCTGGTCAAAAATTAATTTTACACATTATCGCAAATTCGATCAATTCCAAGTATTCGTTGAAATTGGATTGACAATTTTGCCTAATTTTAACGAGCGTGTCTAAACGGCTCGTTGAGGCTAATCCGAGTGAAAGCCTACTATAAAAGTTCGCACAATATCGTCAGTAAGAAGGGATTGTTAAGTACTGTACTGACCCAAAAAAGAGGAGGGGACTGATATTTATTTGGTCTCTCCGGAAGCTACCTCTTGTTATTCGGTTACGAGCTGTTATTTCTTTTTAACCCACGGTCCGCAACCCTTCGTTACTGGTATACCTATATCCGGTACGGCAATTATCCGCTGAATTAAACGTTTGTCTTGTATCAAAGCTTGAGCGGTAATGCAAGGTTATTCTTAGGAATATACTTTCAAAACTTTAGAGTGTTTCGAACTCAACTTTATTTGGTCCTAGAGTTATTTATGCCCTACAATTACAGATAATTGACCGTTATGGAATCTAATGGCGTTTAGAACTCTATCCGGTTACGGACTCTTATTAGGGATATATACAGACTCCTATTGATTGGGACTCAAAATGGGGTCCCCGCTCTTATTACCCTCTCTTATTCGGGCCACTACAGTAACCATCCTAGTATCCCACCGCGAGTTCAAAATTGTTCATTTCAGAAGAAGGCGTGATTTCATTTTGTACAATAAAATAAAAAAAATTTAACACTTGCTCATATCTGTTTTCTGTTTTTATTACCCTACAAATTTTATAAGCGTGGGTGGAAAGTGCTACAATTTATTTCAGACATAACCAGCAGCCCCTAAAAGAGGCAGAGACGGGGTACGCATCTCTTGCAAAACTCACATTTACCACTAACAGATATACCAAGTACAAACAGTGCGGGCAGGGCTGGATAGCCTTGTTATTTATGTGCAATATTCCATAAAATTCGAGGCTTTATTGAATTTTAAAATAACTGTTAAGATAATTTTGTTTGACTGAAATTCAACAGACGTTTATGTTCACTAAAGTAGCTTAAATTGATAGGACTTCCGACTGTGTAATGGTAGCAGCCGTTACCGTTGTATGTTCTTGAACGCAAATACTCCTAAATGTTTTTCTTAAAACCTTAGTTTTTCAACTTAAAAAGAGAGCAGTTCTTTTGAAATGCACTATAGCCCCTAGCTGGATCGGGGACTTTTTCGCTGGAACTAAAATATAAGCTCCATAGTTTTTACCATGTTTCATTGAACTATTTTTAAATCTAGATAGCTATGCTAAAAAGCTGAAAAGATGTCAGACGACCAGATATTAACGATTTTAAAAAAATGCAAAATTCAAAATAGGTACCCCGAAAACAAAGCGCTTTTAAAAGAGACGGCCTCCAGGCTGTCTCAAAAAATACGTCCATATATGCTATATATTGCAAAGTACTACGCACTACGCAATGAATTAACAAGCAGCCTCTGAAACAGTTCTTGATCAAGGAATATTTACGAAAATATCTGGTTATCTATTTAAACCATTAGGAACACTCAATAAACTTTCACTTCCGAAGGATAATCATGTAAATTTTTCAAGCGAGCGAAGCCAACGAGAAACTTTTAATCTCTCATTTCGATTAGTGTTCTAAATCCGTTTTCCGTGGAAAGTTTTAGGACATTCCCTGTCCTTCTTCTGTACTCTCATGTTCTGTAAGATTAATAAAATAAGCGAAGTCAAATGATCAATATTACCAGCGAGTTCGTGTTGTGATGTTGGCGTTTGGCTTCCCGTTGGCTTCGCTCGCGATTTTTTCACACTATCGTCGTACCTCTCTGGTTATCTTTCAACAATTCCTTGATCCACCACTGGACTTAACCTAGACCCCAGACTTAAACTTTAAGCCAACGACTAAGCGGATGTGTCGTTATGGAAAGAAAAACAGTAGAAAAACTAACTGAAGAAATTAAAAAACTTTTAAATCGCTCGTACTAAATTACGTAAAACTCACAGTTTGCTGTTTTCAACGGCTTTGCCCACTGCGCACATATGCAGCCAACAATCTTTCAGTCAGTTTTTAGGCGAAAAAAAACTAGAAATGATTTTAGACAGTGGTAGGAGACCCTGTCAACCACAGAATGGGGGGCAAAAAGGTGGTTCCCTTCTCTCGCAAAAAATGCTAAAAAATATATGTTTGGTTATAAAATATATTTAGTGCACAATAATTTATTTTAATATCTGTACAAAGCAACGGAAATGCTGGGCGGAAACCTCTCTATCAAATTAACTTCTTGCCCACGCTCTCATGATTGAGTGCATTAAACAACACAATATTCAGCGTACTGCATGCAATATAACATGGGCTGCTTTGTTTTAACTCATATTATTAAGACAGTAAATAATTGAAAATTTTTGCAGGGTTAAAGTTTATAATTAAATTTTAAAACTACGTAATACGCAGTAGTGTTGTCTCAAAAATGTTTATATGTGAAGCCTTTGTGACAGTGACAAGACTGAGTGAGTATTTACAAAGTGCGCTTTGCGAATCTAGTGCAAGAACGCAGCGGCGTTCCTGGAAATATTCGCCACCCTCACTAAGTCAAACGATCAACCAGTCCCCCTCAAATTTATTGCTAACTCTCAAATTTGGATTGACGAGGACAGCTATCTAAAACTCTAAAATAGTGACTGTTAAAATCGAATCCGCAGACATTAGCAATTATTTAACAATCTCTCGCTACCAGGCCCGTAGCCAGCTCACCCTGCAAGAGCGGAGCTAAACATTTTTTACGAGGGACATACAAGAGTTTTTGATGACATACAAGCAAAGTTGAAGTGTTATAGTGGGTAAAATTCGTTCGAGGGGGGCTTATCCCCCAAATGCCCCCCTCTGGTTACAGGCCCACTTGGTATGTCAGCGGAAACTACAGTACTTAGAACATGTCGAACAGGAATAATATGTAAGACGTGGGCCGATGTAATAACCAGGAGCGGAAAGCTGTTCGCGGAACTGCTATAGAGTATATATGTTTTAGACTAATTTTTTGTTGAGCTAAGGCTTTTTGGTATAGGCTTATCCTTACGCTTCGCCTTAGATTTATCCTTGGACTTAAGAATTTGCTTATACCACTGTTATGGCCCTGTTGTATACATTGCCTGAGAGAGACTGTCATGCATATCATTTTAGTTTACAAGTTACAAGGGTTGACAGCAAAAAGATTTTGAAGCTACTTGTTGCAGGAGATTTTCATGAACTTGTGAAGAAAAAACAAATGTTGTTTATACAGCAGAATATGGTACGAAAATGTGGATGGTGAACTGAATATTCTAATGTCTGTAGGGTGTGAGTGAATGTTAACGGCAGAGACGGGCCTGATAATTATGAGGACATGTGTAGTAAATTTCCCCATTCGTTACGGAACGCAAACTTAAGAAATTGCAAATGTTCTCTAAATAAAATATCCTGTGACTTCTCAGGAGGCTTTTGGAAGATATTCCAAAATAATATTTCAAATATAAACAGGGCCGGTTGCTGTTCTGACATAACGATCAGGTCCTGCCTCTTGTACGTTCCCCCTGTATGGTTAAAGCATAGGCTTTGGCAAATTCTTCGGATAAGGCTAAAACACAGATATAAGCCTTTTGCTAAGCTTAATTAGAAGCCAAACCTGTGCATAAACGTATGTATGTTAGGACAACTGTGCAATCTTTGAGATCCCGACGAAAGAAAATAAACATTGTTAGCCGTTTGGTCAATGTTACCTTTTAGGAATGTCCCGTTTTCCCGCGGGACAGCAAGATACAGGAGTGTAATCCGGTGCAAATTCGTATACTCCTCTAGACAACATTGCTGGCATATCGGAAAATGGGACAGCTGCAATTTTTCGCTGGGATAACGGGGCAGGTTTATTTCGGGCAAACAGGACAACGGGACAACTGATGTTTTTGCTGGGAAAACGAGACAAGTATGTTTCGGACAAATGGGAAAACAGGACAGCTGCAAATTTTTGGGGGTAAAACGGGACAATGGGACAGGTCTGTTTTCGGAAAATAGGAAAACGTTACAGCTGCCGTTTTAGGTTTGTTTCGGGCAAATGGGAAAACGGGACAGTTGCAAATTATTGGTAGGAAAACAGGACAATGGGACACAAATCAAATTGTTTTCAGATTGTACAAAATTTGTCAGATCGATTAAGGAGAACCAAGATTTTTGTAGTTCGGATTGCACCACCTGTCATTCCCCTTTGTACGTACTTGCGGCCTTGGCAGCCTCAGCTGACTTGCATATCACTGCATTTTAATACTTTCATAAAATCAAATTTTTTCGTTCAAAAACGGAAAATTTCCGTTCTAAAGAAGGCGTAATGGATCAAAAATCAATTTTAATCACGTATGGTCCGAGTCTATTTGTGAGTGCGGCACCAGAAAAATGTGGGGCAACGGCCTGCAATGCCCCAATGTGCAACGCCCTTGCAACAATATGCTTTCTTTGGGAAACGGGAATATGGGGTAGCTATAATATACTTTCGCAGGAAACACGGAAAACGGGATAGCAAATATTTTTTGCTGAGATTCATTTTATCAGGGAACTTTGAAGGGGCCTAAGCAGGATGAGGGTTGCCGCCCTCAATCCCCCCGCACCAAGCTATCTTGCTAACCAAACCACAAATAGCAATAGCAACAACGACAACAACAACAAGAAAGTTTAATAATCTTCACGTATGCACAAACAGGAGTAGCAAATGCTGCGCTGCGGCACTATTGCTGTCCCGCGGGAAAACGAGGCGCCCTTGAAAGTAAAAATGGGCCGGCCGTTTTGTATACACGAACTTTAACAATTTAACGATGTATACTGTACCGACCCCAATAACAGGAGCGACCGATATTTATTTGGCTTTTCCAGAGAGTACCCCTGTTATTCGGTTACCAAATGTTATTTGTTTTTATTTAACCCAGCCTCCGCCGCCCTTCGATACTGATATATATCCGATATTGCAACTATCCGTTGAATTAAGTTTATTAGTCTTGTATTAAAAGCTTCAGCGACAATGCAAGGTTATATATACTTAGGAATGTGCTTATTTTCAAAACTTAAGTATATTTAAAATTGCGAACTCAATTTTATTTGGTCCTGGAATAATTTGTCCTACAATTAAAGATATTGCATTTATGGACTCTTTGGGGTTTACGGACATATCCGCTTACCGACTCTTATTAAAAATACGGACTCATATGTTTATAAAAAGTTATTGCCCAACCTTGCTTGAAATGCATTTAAAAACTTAAAATTATTTATTGCCAAAATGAACAAAAAACGAATAAAATGCCAACAACACACAGCAGTGTTTAGTGATACAATCTAGAGCGACAACTTTCAACTCCATTTATATGCACTGACCATGTTTTTGCATCTGAAACTTGCAGCGGCATGTGCAAACTGTAGCTGTGAGTTCTGAAGCTAAAATCATGGACGTGTGAATGAGGCTTTAGCGAAAATCAGCATGAAGTACACGGTCAATTGCAACATGTCTTAATCCGGTTGAAGCTCGTATTTAGAAGTTTTACTATGAAGGCTTAGAACAGGGTCGTAACAGCGGTATAAGCATATTCCTAACCTTAAGCGTAAGAACAATGTTATACTTAAGCCTAAAGCAAAGCCTGAAAAATTAGTCTAAAGCTTAAGCTTACTCTATTGCAGGGCCGCCGGAAAACGTTTCGTCCATGAACTTTTATAGGTCGCAATGAATATCTACTAGATTTGGAGTTTGTTTTACTTTGGGGCTCACATAGAGAACCCATGTACTGTTTCCTGGCGCTTACCTACAATTTTTTGACAACTGTCGTGGGCGATCGAATGGAGTGCGGCCACATATCTTTAAATTCCGTCGGTGTCCGTCCGTCAACCTTCGGTAACAGAATATATAGTAATTTCTTTATGTTTTAAAATTGTCATAAAATTTCTTGCTGCTTTTACAGCTTAAATATTTTGCCGACACCTTTACATGAAACTGCCTACTTGTAAGGGTTGCGTTTTATTCTCAGGGCTTCGCTGGACAAGTGGTCACCGCTGCGAGTGGAATGAAATATTTACAATACAGCGGCGAGTAGCATTGTGAAGTGTATAGCGCAACGTTACAGTTTTAAGTCGGTTAGCTTTCCACTACAACTTCAGCCTCTGTCTGTTTCGCCTTTTCGTTGTTTTGTTCGTTTGCATTTGTAGTAATTTCCATCATTTCTTCAGCGATTTCTTCCTTTTGTTCTTCAGTATTTTCCACTTCACACTTAAGTTCGCCTTGTTTCAAAGCTTTCTTCATTGCTAGAAATAAAGTACGGTATCGAACGGGTTGAATGAAGGTTAGAAAAGCAAATTTGAATGCACCATAACATTTGCTACCACGCAGAAACATATATCTAGCGGTATAGCAATTACTTTGCTTCGTGACCTGGTGGGACCAGAGATGGAAAATACCGGACCAGGATGTCAACACTACATGCCGGAACCGACGCTTGAAGCAAAATCGGGTAGTTAAAACGATGTTTAATTTGTAAATTTTAGCAAATTTCAGTTGGTTTCAAATGCTTAAGCATATACATAGTGGTTGTGGATTCCTGTTTAAAAACCTAATAGAAACGGCTTCGAGAAAGTAGTTTGTCGTACAAGCGATGCGGTTTTATATTGTCTGTACGGAAGCTAAAACTTTGAAGCTGCAAAAACTTGCACGTGTGAACACAGCTTTATGGATTAAACATGCTTACACATTTTGAGCGCTTTCTTCACAGTATCCGCGGATACAATTTCTCCTGTCTTTCTTGCAAGTGATTTTTGTCGATTTAGTTCTTTCCGCATCCGGCGTTTCAGCTTCTTTTCTAATCGTTTCATCTTTAGTTGATTAGTCATTTGCTCTTCGAGCAACAAATTTTCAATTTCTTTGTTGAGTTCGTTTTTCAACTCTTCACCGCTCGCCGCAGCTGTGTCGTTTTTCATCATTTCTTCTGAAGTCATCATCATTTCATCATCCTTTTCTTTTTCTTTCATATCTTCTTTGTTCGTATTTGTTTCTTCTTTTTCCATTGCTTTTTTGTCAGCTTTCTTCGCTTTCGACGATTCTGAAGCAGCAGCGAGCAACGCGGACATTTTTTCAATTTTCGCTTTTTGTCTTCGTTCCGCTCTAGCTTTGAGTTTCGCCGCTCGTTGCGCTTTTCGTTCCTGTTTTGACTGTTTCTGCGTTTTTAGTGCCTTCTTTGTATTGTCGGCGCCCTTCATCTCATCATCTTTCATTTCTTCCGACTTGTTTTCGGTTGCTTCATTTTTATTAGTTTCTTCTGTTGTCGTGCTTGCCGGTTGTTCTTTGTTCTCTTCTTTCATTGCTGCTTTTTCTTCTTCGGTGTCTCTGCAGACTTCAGGTATTTTGCTTTCATCAACTGGAGGGTTATATGCTCCTGCGTTAATTTGGCAGATTGCCATATACCTTTCGTCACACATACGATCTTGCCATGTTAGTTTCCGGTATTTAGCGACTCTGAAATATATACTTTGAAAAATTTTGCAAACAATTCATGCTCATTTGGAGAATTTTGTGCTATCAAATACTGGACGATGTAACGATCAGGGGCGAACGTTCTTCTGCGATCTACAACAGTTTTGCTTTAGACTTAGGCTGATGCTGGCGGCGCTGTTTAGATATTATCTTTAACACAAAAATTAAAAATTGGTTTCGCAATACAGAAGATTCGAATCAATCCTACGGACCAGCGAAAATCCAAAACTTTGTACTGTAGGTTCATTTAAGAAAACGATACGGCTTCTTGCTTTATGACAATGCGAAAACAGCACGTCTCACTTTGAGGCATTTACAATCGCCACTCCAGTATGAGAGCTTGAAGTCTGATCACGCTTTAGGGTCCCGTATCCGACGTGTAATTGTTAAACGCTGCGCATTGTGTATAAATTATTTCGCGTGCACAGCTTGTACTTGCGCTAGCGCATGCTGTCTACTTGAGAAGATTAAACACCCAGTCGTATTACTATCAAATATATCGTCGGGAAACATGAAGTTTAGCTGCTTCTATCAACAAGCTTACACTGCACAGTCGACACTTTCATTTTCACCATAACGCGGCTGATGCTTTTGATCCGGTTGATTTGTGTCCCAATATGAAAAGTTCAACGCGACACCGTCTGCCCACGCAAAACTGCCCTCTTCTGCTGAATCGCTTAGATCGAGCCATGCAAACCGATATCTGAGCTTTCGTCTGAAATATGATTGGGGCAAGTTAGCCGCTGTTGCGGCCCAGGGTAATGTTCAGTTTCCACAAATGGTTAAACTTCAGTGAAACAGAGAGGACGCGTATTCTGAAATGTGTATAACACCTATCATCAGCTATCGATAGCTTATCGAACTGACGAACATCTGCAATTGCAAGACCGCCAATTGGCACAGAAGTAAAACAAATAAAATGCCAAAAATACGCTGAATTTCCAACCACACCGTTCCTTGGTTCAAAAGTTCAAGGACTATCACCACCAACTGGTAAATGAGTGACGGGCTGAGGCTTTAGGGTTGCAACCATATGCATTACTTACTGACCTCAGAAGTGGACTTACAAAACCGAAAAATGCCTTAACGTCTAATTTGTAATCAATGCAAGTTTCCACTTAGTAATAATTAGTTCATGGCCCGATCAAACCCTACTTTTTACTGCGTTATCAATATATATTTTGTGAGCATATTGGTATAATTTAAGCATTTTTTACAAATTTGAAATTGATCAAGATTCAATGAGAACTGTTCGCATACTTACTGAACTTTTGTTTGCGTAAACGCCGCAAAAGTTTCTTCGTCCGGAAATCGCAGTAAATGCGCATCTGAATGCAGCGTAGAACACGCTGCCGCCGCTTCGGACTTTGATCCTTTCTTTTTTGCACTCCGATAACAATGACTGTCACCGACGAGGGTCCATTTGTAGTCAGGGCACGGAACTTGAAAAAATAAACAGTTTCGGCACTGTCCAATAGCAAACAGCTTCTAATGTTTTACTGTATAAGAAAAACCTGTCTTTTCTTGGCCCCCCTCGCCCCTCAGCGCGGCATCTAAAACGGTTTGTAATTGATATCATTCTTAAAATTTTAAATCTTATTTAGATAATAAATAAACGGTTATTTTAATAAATTTAACTTATTGGAAGCTCGAGGGGTGCTAAACTACAATCCCAACAGTTTTTAAACTAACTTGGATCCGGATTAAGATATTCGTCACAGTCGACAACAGAACCGATTTCCTCAGATGGCACAACCGCTGCTCCGGTCAGTTCTAAAATATGCCAGCTGTAACGGCGTTAAGTTAAAGTTTTCTATATTAAATAGTTGTCCATTTAAAATCTAGTACCCGTACTCTTATAATAGATTTTTAAGTAGTCGAATTTCAGCATCTCCGAAAAGAATATTTATCATATATATGTATTTTATCTGTTTCTTGAAATTTTTACTGATTCACTGGTTCTAATGCTACAAGCTCCGTTATCAACTCGGTTGATAAGAGCTATACGTGGTTGCGCATATAAGCTTAAACTTGAGCGCATCCCTTTAAATCGGGCAATTGACCAGGTACCCACCGTGGATTTTCAAAAGACTCCGCTGTTACACCAGAAACAATTATGGCTCATTCACGTTAAAATGCACGCACATTTGTAAATATCCGTCACTTTTGGGTGCCCGCGTTGTCCTTATCCACTCTCTTAATATATTGTCTGAGATGTCAATATGCCATTGTCTGAACATTTAGACAATTTATATGCTCCAGGCATATATATTTACTTGCCTTGACATCATTATCAGGAACTGTTATTGTCCATAGCCGCTCGGCACTCAATTTTTTTGCGTTGAATGATACGTCAACTGTGTACACAGTGTGTATTTATAAATGTGTGCCTGTGTACTAATGTAATGTCCTGACATCTACAGACAACATGCATTTGTCCAGAGTCCCTTCCGACAGAGTCTAGGCAATTAACACTATCTAAGTACTGTATGTACAGCTATGAAACTGTACCTTGCCTCCAGCTACGATGTGTGTTTTGATGCTGTTCCAAATGGGGTGAGTAGAACATTTATTACATTGGTGTGTGCATTTTCACATGAATGACCCATTAACAGAGAAAAACGCGGCTTCTGTTGGTAAATATATATCCTGGCAAATAGTCAGGCGTTCGTGGCGGTGTGATATAAATTTTAGAATAAACATCTAAAGAACTACATTCAACACACACGCATGTTTCAATTTACCTGCAGCAGCGTCTTCCAGTAAAAATATTGACGCAAGTGCTGAGATCAGTAATAAGCGCATTATGTAATTAATTATTTGGAATGTTAGTAAAACAATTTGATTTTCTATAATCCAATTGGCATTCAAAAGCGGATTCAAAGGAAGATACGAAATTGGCGCAGATAATCTGAAACCATGGAAATATATGTTTAATACGTTTTCAAAATTGTAAAATTTCATAACACAAGAAGCGCTTTCGGAAATTTTTGAATTCACCACGGCCAGATTCTCATGTATAAATCTGAGGTATTAGGAATTTTTAGTTTGCGAAACATTTCGAACTATAGCGAATTTTAAATTAATTTTACGATAGATTTCGAAACAGATTTAATTTAGCCTATTCTGAATTGCTCATAATGTCGCAAAAATATTAGCAAAGTTGTATACTCTTGTCGGAAGTGTTGACTGAATCTTGGATAATACGAAATATGATTCCAGCAATTAATTTGGTCAACCCATAAAATTTTTTTATCCTTTAAGTCAGCTTAAAGTTTCAACAAGACAACTTATTGTTTTTTAATCTTCAGTTAATAATTTTCAATCTAACAAACATTCAGTGACAACCATCACAAAGTTCAACAACTGAAATAGAAGGAGCAGACACGACTGAGATTCACGACGAGACAAAGGGCAATCAAAAAAAAACAAGTGAAAAACAACTTGGCCGTTTGATTCTTTGCCCTAAATATTAACGAAGAAATTTGTTCTAGAAATTGCAAAATATTGCAGTTCACTGCATCGCACAATGCATTCATGTTGTTAATATTAAATGCGCAAATGAGCAACCTACTACATTCTATTCAATTCTGTCACACTATTGTGACTTATTTGAAACATGTATTGTGTAATGCTATAGTGACCCTTACTGTAATGTATCAGTGGTAACATATCGAAAGCAAATTGTGTAATATTCAATAGACGCATCCGATAGCTGGGTTCCAGAAGCATGACTATGTCTTGCCTACCAAATGTAAGTATCAGCCAACACCCAGTTGGTGGAATTTGTTAAACCTACATATGAGCCTATATTTGTAGTTGCTTCTGTTCGCTTGTTTGAAAACATATTAATATGTGTTTGAAATAAGTGTAACACAGTTGAAAAGGCGGGACACAATTTTAGTTACATCTGAAGTATGGTTTTGAGCTTAAGTTAACAGTTGAAGTCATGTCTCCGCAGCTCAATAACACCAATTACACCATTTAACATGTGTAGTATATACTGTAATAAATCGAAATATTTAGCGCTATGCTGAACCTTTCGATTAATTTAAATTTCAATGCGTTATGACGCTGCCCCACCCTATGCAGCGCCGTCTAGTGCCTAACCGATTTGTAATTTTTTTCCTGCCATATTTTTACCCCCCTTTGAGATGCCAAATTTTCCCTATTTTTACGGGATTTCATACAATGAACCAGATGGTAAACTTTGTACGGGAACCAGAAACGGATGTCAACCATATATATAGGGCGACCGTGTGTAAATTAGACTTGAACTAAATGATGAGTATTTCACATTTTTCATATCTGAATATCCGACATTATGTTTTGTGTTTTTAATTGCTGAACTTTTAAATTTGTTGTTTAAGAACTTTTTTAACTCGTAACTCTCACAGCAGTTCACGGAAGTCAAAATGGTCATTTTTAGAGTTAAAAGAGCGTGCAATTTAAAAACGGTTGCTTTTATAAGTTTTAGTTAAGTGTGTATTCGGTTTAAACCAATGACATTAAGTGAAACTATTACGACACTTGAAGCTAATTAATGTCCGCATAATGCATACATATTTGAGTTATTTGAAGGAAACTGCGTCGGTTTGGTTAGTCTTCGAAAGCTTTGACATTGTGCAACATAATGCAGCATACGCCAACGGTTCTGTTGAACTGGATGAATTAGTAGTTCTTTTCGGGATGCTCTTCAAAATATACCATTACCCATATAGAAGTGAACACCGTTGTAGGCTGAGAGAGTTGAATTAAAAAATTGGAACACTTGCAAGATTAGCCATGCTGCCATGATTGAAGGTCGAAAAATGGTATTTTTCAAGTGCTAAGCATAAGAAATTATCGCAACGAGCAAAAACGTGGCCAAGAGCAAAATATGGCAAGGGAAGAATATGGCGAGGGCAAATACGGCACGGCACTGGATTACAACTCAACAAATGTATAAAACAAAAATTTTTGACTTGAGGAACCGCACGACAAGTATACAGCTACCATTAACGTTGCATGGATGTATCCTATCGAACACAACATGGTCCAATGTATGTATAGAACAGGGCCGTAACAGTAACGTAAGCATATTCCTAAGCCTAGCCCTAAGCCCGAGCATAAGTGTAAAAATGAGCATAAACCTAACCCTAAGCAGAAAGCAAAAAATCATTTAAAGCTTAAGGTTACCATACTACAGTCCCGCTGAAAAATGTTTCACCTAGGCCCTCAACATGTGTCCTATTTAAGGCATATTACACATTATGCTAACTGCATAACAAACATCAAATGTGTTAAAATTATGACATTTTGCCTAAATGTCAGTTGCATGTTTTAGCCATTATGGATCATTTACAATTTAATATGATCACGTTTATGCAAATTGTATCCAGGATTTCTTCAATTCAGGAGGACATTTACATCGTCCGAAAGTTTATTGCTAGCAAGCATAAACAAGCGAGAAATTGTTTTTAGTTTCTGCAAGGCAAAAATGCATTATTTTTATCTTTCCGCAAATTTCGGGTAGGTATATACACTACACAGACTGGATTGTGTTCATCCCAAATCAAATAGGTTGCTTTGGAACAATTTCAACCTTAGAAACTAATTTCGTTTCAGTAAAATTGGTGACAGTTGCAGATCAATATTTGTTATTTTGGTGCATTACATGCTTAACCAAACTGGTTAATCAATCTGGTTAAAATTTTAAAACAATTACGCCTGATATTTGTCTGTTTTGCGATATATTTGTATTATCTGTTTGTTTTACATTGTGGATTGCAGAGGCATTGTATATATTGTTTGTGTATCTGTAAACTTTTTACATCAATAATTTTGTTTTAAAATTTTGACTGCTACAACTCAGTATCGTTGGTTGCCGTTCATTAAACGTCTATTCGAACAGGTGAATAAATCTGGTTAAAATTTGAAACCAATCATGGCTGACTGTTGTTTTTGGTTATATATTTGTTTTATCAGTTTGTGCTATGTTCTGGGTTGCAGAGGCATTGACTTCAGTCAATCTGTAAATTTTGTACATCAATAATTTTGTTATAAAATATACTTACGACTTAGGGCGGTTACTTTAGTTCAAAAAGTGGCAGCGGTGCTGAAAGAACGATTGTTTTGCGGTCAGGTTCTGCAAAATATGTAGTGCTAAACAACAACGGTTTGCCATAATACGACCGACGCTTAGAACCCCTTCTTAAACTCATTTTTGGTAGATTCTATAAACTCATTTTGAACTTGTTCCATCTGCCCTTTGGATGACAGAACCAAAATGGTGCACTGTCTTGTATCGTTTGCTAAAATGCCAAGGGTACATCTTAACGCGCTCAACATACGTATTATGAGCAACTTAAAAACATGTTCACAATAGTTTCATAGCACAAAGATGAGATTATTAATAAGATATTTGGCACATTTGCGCATTGCGCAAAATTGGACCATTAGTTTCATGTTGGGGAATGGTTTCTTTCTAACCGTGATAAATTTTATGTTCAAATAAGGCGTTAAGAATAAGGTTATGCGGTAGTTGTGTTACTTGTTCAGATTGATATTTAGTTTTAACTTGGTTAGTAGCTTGTGCTATTAAGTTGTAATATTAAGATATTATATTTATAGGTACACTCGTTTACATAGTAAAAATGATGCTGCGCATTACAATTGTTTTATATGTAATTGTCTTAGCAGGTATATATCGCTTAATAATTTTTAAATTTAGGCAAAATTTCGGTTTAAAAGTTTTGTGTTGTAAAAGGCACAGACGAGGGTGTATCCAGGACTTTGGTTTAAACATCCAGATTTTAGTCAAGTCATGTTCTGTAGGGGTACCGGTATTTGTATGAGAGTAACGTACATCCAGGATTATCCATTAAGTATCTTCTAACGAGCTAATTAAATATAGAAAATTAGAAATCATTGGACAGATATTACCACAGTACCATACAAAATTAGCTAGAATTTTGGAATATCATATGATATTTGAATAAATATCCCATAGTATCTTTTGATGTATGGTACTTGGATACGATGATCGCTTAAGAACTGGTTTGTAAACCAATATGCGAGTTTCACATTTTGTCACAATACTCGCTTTTAGATGACAACAATTCGTGTTGCCGTCGGATCAACATACACAAAACATGATCCGAGCTGCCTTAGCTTTATCATGAACCCGGCGTAATGCGTTTTCTGGCTAGTATAAGCAATTAGGTCTTCATTAAAAATAAAGAAGGTTCCTGTACTTACTGATACTACCATTAGCCAGTGACAGTACGACGGTCCGAACCCATGCTGCTGTGGCTACCAATTTTAAATTGTAATTTCAGGAATCACACACGCAGCTTTGGATTGTTCACAGTATCCCGAATCAAGTCGAGGTAACGGTAACAATGTTTTAAAGTGTTTCCAACTGGTTCACAGCAAATGTATTTTTTACAGGAAAGTTAAAAAAAGTGTTGGTGTTCGATGCATATTTTAGCTTTAGTTATGATATTAGCTTCGAAGAAGAATAAAACAGAATAACAAACTTTGTTGCCATCTAGATTGCTCTTAGGTACAGTGCCGAGGCAGGGTGATTCAAAGCCATATATATATATATATATATATATATATATATATATATATATATATATATATATATATATATATATATATATATATATATATATATATATATATATATATATATATATATATATATATATATATATATATATATATATATATATATATATATATAATTTAAAATGAGGTTCTAATTTTAGCGCCATGTCCTTCTGGTTGGACCGCAGTCGACTCGTACTGTTATCATTACACTGGTAAAACAGACACAAAACCTGCCGCTGATAAGCTGTGCTCAGAACTGTTCGAATCTTCGCATTTGCCGTATTTTAAAACTGGCGAACAATGGGATAGCTTTCATTCTCATGATATTAGGTCAGTTCAACGTAAATTGACTTATCCATATTGGTAAAATATTAATGTTCAACAGAATTTATTTTCACAACTTTAAGCTCTCAATTGAATTCGTTCTGGAGCAGATAATCGAACCTGAATTAATTATATAAAAAAATTTGTAAGTAGTCTACTAAAGTATCCTAGGCGAGGCCCGTGTTGACAAATATGCCCTTGCGCAAACAGCTACTGCAAAGCATTTAGCTATGGCGTATTTTTTGATTGGTTTTAGTTTTACCGAGTACTTAACTATTTACCAGTAGTATGCTACTAGAACAGTACTGTACGCAAGGGCATCGTTTTGCTTGCGTAACTACGCTGTTATGCGCAAAGTAGTTATATTGGAGGTGTCAAAACTGCCATTGGCACTAACTGACCACTGCTTCTAATGTCCTGGTATTAACGGAAAATCATAGTTGCGCCACTGGTCCAAAGTTTTGATCCATGTTAATTATATAGACCTGTCTGCTGTGAAACAGAGACACTGGGGGGACTAGAGGCCGTAGTGCTCCTTTTTGGTTTAGGTTTAAGCTTTAATGATGAGGCTCATATTAACAAGAAGCAAACATTTTATATCAAGCTTCCCTGTTCAACACTCAGTAATCGAACAGTTTAATGATCTCTCCGCAACGTCGAAACACATGATCTAGATTCCGTTTTAGGATTCAACCTTAAGCCAAGATTCACCTTTAGGTTAGAGCGTTAGGCTTTTGTTCCAGACCTGTTCTATACATAGGCTAAGTACAAACATTTAAAGGCATGCAGTGTGCGGTTTGTTTTTCAGAAAAATTCTAGGTTATAATCCGACCCGTGGTTATTGGATAGGAATGACTGACAGCGATAAAGAAGGCACGTGGATCTGGGGCGATGGAACGCCGGTGGACTATAATCGATGGGCTGGTAATAACCCTGACGAGAAACCAAGCAGACCACCATACCGAACTTATGACGAAGTAGATTGCGTAAGGTATATGAGTGCCTATACCAAAGGATTGCTACTATAATAAAAACATAAAAATACATCTGAAAAACGCAAAAATAGAAAATGAGTCAAATGAATTAATAAGTCGAAATAACGTTTTCTTTCATTAAAAAGTGCTGTTGTGGTGTATTTTGTACAGAGAACGAAACACTAACAACTTATGACTAGCTTTTTACAGAGGGCTAGGAAAGTTTTCCCAACATAGCAATCAGCTTTAAAGCTCTTCAAACATTTTTTGGCCAAGGAGGCGAATTTGTTTGTTGGGAGCGACGCTACATCTCACTTCCGTAGTAATGCGGGATTGTATACTTTGATACGTCATATTGGATCAGTATTTTTAAATGACCACAGCACTCATTTGTTTGCGAATTGAGCGCAAATTATTGCGAGAATATGAAATTCTATATAATTGCAGAACACAACTGAAAAAAGGTTCTTTCGGTTGGTGGGATGACGCATGTACAACGGTATCCGGCCGACGAACCGTATTCAAATGGCCGATTGTATGCCAAATGCAAGAAGGCGCTTTCGTTGGCAACTATGAAGTTCCACGCAAGTGTTTGGAACCTGAAACAACAACGACAACCAGTACAGAACCACCGATATATGTAGAACAGACAACAGAATTGATAGTGGTGTATACATTGGATCATAGCGGCGACAACAGCCAAGAAACGCACGAGATTCAATCAACCAATCAGAGTAGCGAAAACGATTATGACGAAACCAGCGATGACGTCACTAAAGAAGACAGCGAATCGGAGAGCAGTAGCGAAAATTCCAACGAGGAAAACACAAACGAGGCCAGTGATGATGTCAGCGAATCGGAAAGCAGTAGCGAGACAACCAGTGAAGAAAAAACAGGCTATGTTAGCGATGATGTTAGCGAATCGGAAAGCAGTAGCGAAACCGTCAGCGAAGAAGAAACAAACGATGGTAGTGATGATGTCACCAGCGAAGAAACTAGCGAATCCGTATCGAGTACTGAAGCAGTCAGCGAAGAAGAAACGACCGACAACAGTAGTGAAAGTAATTCGAATAGTAATACTTCGAGCGAGGACGAGTCTTGTGAATGTGCTTAGGAATAGTTTATATTCTGAAAATTGCATGGTATATATCGCTCGTTAGTGAAGTTTTGTGAATTTTAAAACAGAACATTTCTTGTACCATAATCTTGCTGACAGACTGTTGCAAACACAGGTGTAAATCGGTAAAGATTTATTACCCGCGTTTCACTTTACCCTTGGAAATGTTATTTTTTACCCGTGGGTATTTCCGTGCAAAATTCTTTTACCCATTTCCTGTCCTTACCTGCGTCAAATTTCTTCACCGTTACCCACCTTATGTGACTCGCTCTATTTACGTTACAAAAAACTCTATTTATAGCAAGTTTCAAAACAAACCATTAAGTAAAAAATGTAACACCGGACACTATTGCACATTACACCTATCATCGTTAAAACTTGATAGTTTGCCGATGGGTTATCACTGAATCAAAACATTTGTCTACAAAATCGTTGTAGTTGAGAACTGAAGAGTGCACAAATCACATATTTCATTACAGTTTCGCCGCAATTTGTCTCAAGATCTCTTTCAGAAAGTTGTAAGCATATTGTTCCACGCTAAAGAAAAGATAAACGCTACAGAATCGAGAAGAATGTGAGCAAATGGAATACCATATATTGTTGCTCCCTTTTAAAAAGCCGCAATTATTTTTCGATTTAACAGCACATTTTAGAAGTGTAAAACTTATTTTTCACTCATATATACAGCGAAAACAGTTTAAAAACTCAGTCTTTCTACATTATCTGGTTTCAACTATTTTATGAACATTTTGGCGGGTAAAGAATCACCAATCCCCCCCCGCATTGATTTTCGATAAAGTTGAAATAAGTTTTAATAGCAAATTTATTGAACTGGTTCGCTCTGTACTCTGGACATGATATATGTTTGTCAACCTTGCTTCATACTTTGGGTGTTGAATGCTTTCTTAAATATGTCCTTATGGTTAGGATTTGTTGTTACGCTTTGTTTGTTTGAAAATCTATCCCTAACTGTCAGAATGAGGGCTTTGTGCTGAGAAAATTGTTATAACAGCAGTAGGAATGTTCTCCAGCAAAAGCAACCGCGCGGTTAACGTTTGATTCGATACGGGAAGATATTTCTATGTCGGCGCCTGCGGTATCTAACTATTGTCTGAAATTGTTTTCTTTTTCACCGCATGCGTCCGCTGAATTTCAGCGAATTTGTTATTTTTGGTTTTTTTCATCTGTTGTTGGAATTTGTGGAGAATAGCAAAAAAATTGGCTTGATCTGTTCTAAATAATGTGACAATTGGTATACGTATATTATTAATATATAATACGAACAATTGTATGTTTGAAGTTGGAGCTGAAATAAAAATTTCACTGTAATTTAATAGATAGACGTAGTTTTGGACGACCAGGAAGATTGTTTTTAAACGCGCGTTTTTACAACTTCCAAACATGCAGTGCCGGCAAAAGCGTCCCCGAAATTTCCCAGTTGAGAGGCGGCCCTTCGGGGGCGGGTTTTTGCAAACTAAAAAATTTTTTCGCTGACCACGAAGTTGTAAAGTTTTAAAACATTTTATTTGTTTGGCGGGTCGACTATCTTAACGCCGTCCCTGCACGCACTAATGCCATTGCAATAATGCCAAGTCGTTTTGGTTCAGCAGACACTGCTCGTTAAAGTACCAAAGAGAAGATATTTTATCTCAGAAAGGGTGAAACCTGAATGAAGTCTAAGCCAAGCAAGCCTAAGCATAGATAGGTCTGAACCAAATCGTAAGCAAACATTAAGCTTAATGCTCTGGGCTTCTAAATTCCTCAGTTTGCTCTGGGCTTCTAAATTCTTCAGTTTGACTGTTTCGCATTATTTAGGGACAGGCCACTAACATTGACCCATAAAATTTTACTACCAGGAAAAGTGTTTTAAATAATCTAGGACAATATCCACATCCATTATCATCCTAACTCAATTGAAATGACGGTTATATGCTTTTCGACACATAATTTACTAAAAAATGTTATTATCTCGCACAGAATCAGTTAGTGTGAATGAGTCAACGCTGCGTTGAATTTTTAACTGAACTTTTAATTTGAGAATTTTTGAATTTTACAATTCAAATGCAACGTGTGTATATAAACTTGTTTTCGAAATTGAAAATAAGTCTAATGTAAAAGAACAGGCAAGATTATAAGCTTAACAACGCTGTTTTGAAATTTTGAGATAACGATCACATTGGCGGATCCAAGTAACTACCCCAAGGCGAATGGTGTTAAACACGAACTCAAACCAAAGTTTTGTTTATAAGATTGTATGAAAGTTAGACACAAGACAAACATTCACGTTGGGTTAACGCATTCTGTCTTGTGCTGCCGGAGCTTCGCCCAAACTTCTACCTGATCCGGAGGTCGATTTTCTGCCGGAGCCAGAGCCGAAGGCAAACTTTCAGTTCCACCCTTAGGAACGCGCTATACTTTACTGTGCCGGACGCTGCCGCGCACTGCCGCACGCCACCAAACGCCACCGCGCACCGCCGGACGCCGGCCGCTGCACTCTGCTATACGTTGCTAAAAAAACGCACGCAAAATCTATTTAATGGCGTGCGACAATTTTATTTATAAACAAATTTCATTGTGTCGTGAGGCGGCGTCCGGCAGTGCGCAGCGAAGATAGCGCAACCCCCACTCTGTCTGAACTGTTGACAACTAAGATTTATATACGTTGTGAAGTGATGAAAAATTGTTTTAGGATCAAAATTATTATATTATGAAATTGCTTTCGGGGGCGGAAAAGTGTCAGTTACAAACAGGGCAACAATTTTTTCAAGTAATAAATTTTAATTATCGAAGAGGACTTTGTAACACATTTATATCACGATTTTTAGTTTTTTCAAAGGTTTAAAACAAAATGTTATTGTTTTTGACTTAAAAAAGCGAAAGTATTATCAATATTTGTATGACAAGTTCATGAAACAACTTTGGATTTTATTTTTAGTTTAATTTAAATTAACAGTCTCGCACGCAAAATGTAAAACAAAGTCTTGTCATTGCAATTGAACAATCGTTATATAAGAGCTAATATTTTACTTTATTTGTTCGGCGTCGGCCCATCAGTCCAAATTTCTACAGACACCATTTAGTGTATTTATATTTTAATACAACTTTTGTGAAACTTAGCAAATTTTCGGCACATTATTGTACAATACTTCGCAAATTTGCGTTCACAATTTTAGTAGATACACCCTTGTGTTGTGCCTCTTTCTAGCGACTCTGGCGCAGTACATTTATGTCGCGGCATAGTGATTTTTATGATATCTGCGTCCCCTATGTCATGATGACGTTTTTTGAAGTTTATAGCTTTTCTAACATTTTTAAAAAATGAGATTATTTTTGCGACAAAAGCATTAATAATTCATTCATGATACAATACTACCGTTTTGCGATATATATTTCAATAGATCCGAAAAGAATATATGTTGTAGTACCAAATCTAGTGACCCGAATAAGAGGAGGCGGAGTAAAATAGGAAAGGGTGTCTATTTTGTGTCCCAATCAATAGGAGTCTGTATCTTTAACTTAGAATTAGTATCCATAAAAAATAAATAGGTAAAGAAAATAAATGGTCTAGACCGCACAGATATGTAACAAGCAATCAGACAGCGGTCACAAGTTCATTAAATCCTGAAAAAAATTGACGGACATAACATTATGTTAATCACCGAAAACGTTCTAGAGCAATTCAATTCTGCCGAAACCCAAAGAACACAAAAATAAGATGGTGGGTCCAACTATAACTTGGCGTTTGTGGCCGAATAACAAGGAGGAGGCGTCTGAAGAGGCAAAATAAACATCAGTACCCCATCTTATTCGAGTCACTGCATTGATTCCAAGATTATTTATATACTAACTCATTTTAAGCTTTAAATGATGTGTTTTTACATGCTAATTTCGTTGAGACAGCTGTTGTTGTTATTAACGATGTTATGTCAAACACGTAAGTTTTCTAGTCTATTTTTGCAGCGTTTAATTGCTGAACGTTTATTCGTGTTCATGTAGCTACTTCGGCCGTCCTGTCAAGCGCTTTTGTAACGGGTTCAATTAACTAATTAAGATGAACAGGTAACCAGAGCACACGGTATGTTGTCAACATGATATCCTTGAGTGAAAAATTAAGTCATACACCCTGTGGTGAATTTTCATTGTGCGTTTCACCTGTCACCAGTTGGTGAACACTGTTGTGGTTTTCGAACCATTGAACGGCGATGTTCGAAACTCAGGCCATTTTTTGTATTTTGTGTTTATGCGTCAATTTTGAGTTTCGCAATTGCAGGAATTTCTCAGTTTGAAAACCTATCAAATGCTGAGAATATGGGTCCTTATTTAAACTTAACTCAACAAAATTTATCTCATTGTCTAAGTAAAAATCACCCAAAATTTGAAGCACGTTTTTGGTTTAAAATTGCAAATGATTTAAAAAAATTGGCGGAAGGTTATTGAATTACTTGTAAGCAGACGACCCACTTAAGTATACAATAAAGTTTTTAAGTTTTTTGGCCGCTGTGAGGTACATTTATGTACTAGGCAAGCCTAGTATGCTGTCACAAGCAACGAGTACCATTTCAGTATTGTTTCAGAAATCTGCTATGCTGAAGTGGATTGCTCAAAGTATCCAGTCGAACAACGAAGTAAGTGAAAACTTTGAAATGAAGTGAAAAATTTAGTTTCCATATATTTTTGATGGAAATTCAATTTTGTGTTTTTAATTTTAAAAATAAATAAACTAAGAATTGTTTTAGAGCCATGTCCAGACGGCTGGGTTGCAATTATGTCGCATTGTTATTTAAATACTGGTAGACGTGATACAAAACCTGTGGGTGATGATTTGTGTCTACGACATCACGAAGCTGCTCATTTGCCGTATTTCAAAGGCGCCGCCGATTGGGATACTTTTCATTCTTCCAACGTTCAGTAAGCTTGTCCAGGGTTAGGTACAATCAATATCCTTGCACTACATGTACTGACTCTACAATTGGATCACCGAGTGGATGCCAATTTTGTATTGGCCTAATGCACGTCCAAATTCTGAATTATGTGCAGCATATGTTACAAGTTGGACATTAGTAGAAAGTTACGCTTGGCTTGAAAACTAAGCACGTTTTTTGTATTTTATTAGCCGCCTTTGCCAATGCTCAGATTAATCAGTTGCACCTACTCTAAGCCAAAACTAAGATATGACTTTAACCAAGTGATATTCAAAATCTTCGCTCATATAAAGAGGAACTGTTTAGAATGTGATTTACAAACTCTCACGTTGAAAAATGAGTTGTATTTTTAGAAAGTTGCTGAAATTTAATCCGATTCGCGGTTACTGGATCGGAATGACTGACTCGAACCAAGAAGGCACGTGGGTGTGGGATGACGGAAGTGTTGTGAATTACAATCGGTGGGCGAAAGATAACCCAGATGAGAAGCCTAGCAGACCGCCTTATAAGAAATATTCACAAGTCGATTGCGTCAGGTGAATAAGTATTCATGCTTAGAGGAATGCGAAATTTAAAACTGTGGATTTAAGATATATAAAGAATATATGAACTGAACATGCGATATATATGCTTGCAGTTTTGTATGACAACGTTGAACTATTGTGTATAGCATACAGTGGCCAATGTATTGAACAGGGTCATTACAGTAGCATAAGCATATTCGTAAACCTAAACCTAAGCGTGAGAATGAACGTATACATAAGCCTAAGCCTAAGCATAAGCCTTAGCAAAAAACAATCTAAACCTTGAGCTTAGTCTATTGCAGTCTCGTCCCGCAGAATAACGTTCCACCCCTGATCTTTTCATGGGTCCATCCATACTGTTGTGTATGGTTGCAAGTTTCATTTTGTCATGGTTTAATATGTTGTACACCTGTTGTACATTTTCAAAATGGTATCTAATGAACACCAGAAGAACTAAAACATTTCATTTAACCGCGCATGCACGCTGTACGTTTTTATCTTTGGTGTCGTCATTTGTTTCCCAAAACGTTATCTGGTGTAGGTACACTACACATGTTTCGTTCAAACTTCCGCAAAATTGTCTCCAAAAGTTTAACTGACTTCATGGTTGTTCTGTAATTTTTAAATTTTTATAGAACTCAGAAGAAATGGGGTGTCTTCGGCTGGTGGGACGACGCATGTTCGATGGTGTCAGGACGCAGAACAGTGTTCAAATGGCCGATCATATGCCAAATGATTGAGTCAAACTTTGTCGGAACGAAGGAAGTCCCTAAGACGTGTCTCAGTGAAAGAACAATAGAAACAACAACAAAACCAACAACAACAGATGAGCAAAAAACGGATGATCAAACGAACATTGAAAAAACAACAAGCGAAGGAAACGACGCAACTCAGTCAAACGTTGTTGAAACAACTAAAACAACAACACAAGAAGAACAAACAACCAACGAACAAGAAAACACGAGAGAGACGACAAGTGTCGAAGAATCAAAACAAACAACATCAAACAGCAATGAAGAACAAACAACGACAGGTGACGAACAGTCGACGGAAACTAAAGCGAAATCTAGCGATGATGAAAGTAAATCGAACTCAGCGGAAATAGAAATTGCAAGTGAAGAAGATATGTCGTTCGAACGTCGGATCTCGAGTAGAAAAATTAAAGTAAGAACATCGAGGAGAAAGTTACAGGCAAATCGGGAACAATCGTCGTGTGGTTGAACTCATAGCGAGGCTAGGGACTGGTTAAAATCATGGTGTAAACGGATAGTAAAAACAACGGAAACGAAAACAGATAGTGATCAAAATAACGGAAACGGAAAATGAATATTGAAGCATAAAACTGTCAAAGATGCTTTATTTTTCTGCGAACACAAGAGATGTGTGCAAATATTAACCGTGTTTTCTATAAACAAAAATGGCAGATGCATCGAAATTTTTAAGTATTTGGATGAATTTTATAATTTTTATTTCAATTCGATAATAGCAGCGTGCCTGTAATGAAAAATTGCCAGATATATGTGATTTTTTACAAATTTATAAGGTTAAACTAACAAAATTTATGTAGCAAACATTTTGAACTGTTGTTATATATAGTCAAAGTTGATAAAGTCGTTGCATAAACGGTTTACTTTGTTGAAATATTTAATTCTATTGCTCTCGAATATACTTCTTTTCCGCAAATAAATTTGTTTGGATTTAGTTCTATCATGTTACACTGCGCAGTTCTCCAGGGACATAAAATGGACTTTATTTTCCCGTAATACTTATTAGCCGGAAAACTAGGCAAAATACAGAATACCACGCAAGAAAAATTTAATAGAGTTCCGAGTAGAAAGCTTTTGCAGCAAATAAAAGCATGGTTTAGCACAAACATTGAAAACTGCAGATTTCTAGCCAAAAAAAGACAGCCGCGATTCACCATACCACCACACACCCATGACATAAAAACCAATATTTATACCCGCCAGATACCCTTTTCTAACTCACTAGCTTTTCACCACTAAGACTCAAAAGAATTTGATCTGTCGCAAAAATATAGTAACTTTGAAATGTTAATTTCTCATTTGTTAATAGAGAGGTCAAATATTCGACAACTGGTCCAGTCAGTGGAGCAAATACGGATCATCCAACTGTCTGACTCCCTCATAGCCATCGAAGAAAACTCTTTTTGTTTCCACATTAAGTTTGATAACAATAATTGCGCTTGTATCATCATATGGCCCAGAACCCACTAGAGCTGCCAAATGCTTGAAACGCACTTAGGGTTTATCAACCAAACTTGTGATCCGCTTAACCGAACATTACTCAGCTGTCTAGAATCCACCAGCACTGTCCCGAACAACGAATCGTCAGGTGATATTTTGAAGATGGCAAGGTTGCCAGCTGAGCGCAGATCTATCTGTTCTAGCTCAGCGAGAGTCGTGTACCATAGCGTCTGAAGTCCGACACGAGGAGGGCCATCCTCATCGTATTGCAAATGTGACAGCAACTCGATAAGAGCTCTTAGCGGAAAATTATTCACATCTACCGGCTGCGTAGGGCTCAGTAATAGAAGTACGCTATCGGTACTGGCGCCTTTAGGCAACTGGGGGTAAGTGGGTAAAGTACGTGAATCATTGAGTAAGCAGGATTCCGAAGGACTTGATGTGAGTTGCGCCCAGCCCTAGAAATATGGAGCCAAATGCGGATCAGTGATTTTCACAAGCTTGCAAGTACGTTTCATGGTTCCCTGTTCACCTTTCTCATTCGGTACCCCTTCACCGCTTTCAGGCAGCGTAGACAACAGGCCTTGTTGGCCGGTATCAGGTCGAGTTTTTGAGCCAATACTATGTAGAGACCGAGCTATTAGATGAGCCAGTGCATCATCGTAGTAATTCCATTGAATTACCACAACAAAGTGATGGGACACATTATCCCGTACGATGTATTCAACCTAAAATTAAAATTCGTAGCAGTGGATACCAAACCGATCTTCATAAGACAAAGGTTCGTTGAAATGCGATGTTGACTGAGGTGGTGCCGTATGGATTGGACAACTATGGCGATCAAGGAAAAAGCATAGGAGTTACTCACTGTGAGTATACGCGGCTTGTGTATGTGCAGAGTGTGTAATGTTAAGACACATACATACTCGTGCACATATACCACCAGAGGAAATTAGGATATCGGCCACGTGGTGTAATGGGTAGCGCGCTTGACTCGCGAGCGAGAGCTCCGAGGTTCGATTCCCGACGTGGCCATATCTTTCGGAGAAATTAAGGGTAAAACCAATTAGATTCGCAGTACTTTGGGGAAAAGGGTCGTCCCGACCGTGCAGTTCTGACACTCCAAAAATATACGCAGTGGTACCCTGCGAATTGGTAACAACTTCAAAGGTTAGCATCGGGATGAACCCACAGTCAGAATCACCTGTAATCATTGAAGTTCCCCTTCACCGTTTGCTCAGCCTGCGATTCGGACAAACCGTGCAGTACCGTTAATCACCCCGTAAAAATTTGGTCAGAGCCTAGCTCGAAAACCGGGCTTTCTTTGGTTTTTCTGCAACCGGTCCCGTGACTCCCGATCCACTTCTAGTGCTCAGAAATTAACCATCACACGGGCGCGAGGCTAAATTTTTGCAACTGAACGCTTAGCAGGTGATATTCTTAATTGAAGTGTACATACCCACTAATCAACTCTTTGCAAATCGGAAACCGTGTAAGCAGGCTTATCTGGATCTGCGGTGGGCGCACACTGTAAAGCAACTGCTGGGAAGTCAGCCATAGTAATTATTCCCATGGGTCGCTCCAAGACGTTAAATTGATCCCTTGTAGTGAAAACTGTAGTGACTGTAGGGGCATAAAAGCAGATATGCAGTGTCGCGACAAAACACTCTGAACCTGAGTGTTCGACTCAAGCATAGCAGCAATCACAACTAGACATGCGCCAAGTACCTGTAATGCCGTTTGTGGAATCTCAAACCGAGTGTTTTACCGCATTACTGCAGCAATGCTGGCTTCAGCCATCTTAAAACTTGATCAACGCCGAGTCAACGCTTATTGTTAGGTGGCTTTGTTTGTCAGAAGATAAATTAGTTAATTATAATTTACTTCCTACTTTAATTTTAAGGTCATGAATTTAATAAAATAATAAAACATGTAAATATACCATGCTCGACTTCATAAATGAATATTATACTGCCAGACCTATTCTCGAAGCTACGGGTAGCCTACTTCAACCCTTGTGACCTTAACTGATACCTGGGCAAGCTCTGAATATTGTTGCTCGATTCAGCGCTTGACTGTGAGCTTTGGGTGACGTATGGGTTGGCAACAGCCTGGACAACCATTTCGGCTTTCTCTGTTGCCAATGTACGCGATTTATTTCCGCATTTGTTTGAATCGCAAGTCACAACAACTAATGAATTCATTTATACTTTCCCCCTACGGTTAGTGTTTTCTCTAATTTTTTAGACAAATCACTGTTCGACATCTATTCTGTTTTATTCTTCTGCATATCGCCGCGAGACTTGACCATTTGATCGACAAAGCCTATAATAGTATACCCAGGTTAATTATCATAAAAATATATCAACGCTGTACATTCGTCTATATAAAATTGTTATTGCTGCTTAAAGAATTAGTATACAATACAGAATCTATTTACCTAAAATATTGTCTAATCTGGTTAGCGTATAAACCATTTAATAATTTCAATTGTTATAAGCTTATCCTATGTTATACCTATTTCTTAAACATGTTGATTGATGATTTTTTAAAACTGAACTTTTAAAGTATTATGTTAGCTAAAACCTAAAAAATACAAACGCTGCAAATCTGTATTTACAGATAATCTGGTTTTATATCATTATTAGTGACGTTGGCACCAAATCCCTCTCATCATGCTCTTTACATGCATGTTACGGTCAGATCCAATTATACCGGAATGGCCGATACATAACATGTTGATGACGATTATATAAAATGAATATTTGAAAAAAGAATTTTCGTAACAAAAAATCATTTAAGAATATAGTAACTTTGAATACGAAAGTATCGGAAAGGTACACGTAGAGCTAGTGGTGTTACTAAGAAAAAGTCCTGAAAATATACGTTAATGAGGGGGTGTTTAAAAAGAAGGACAAATAAATCATTTAAAAACAAGCTTAGTGGCACGTAGACCATGTCCTAATGGGTTTTTGTTAGGAGAATCCACGGGAAAAGCCCTTCCCGCATAGCGGGACGTGTAAATGTTCGTGAAAGTCGAGCGTGACCCAGGTCGGGGGCGTACAAACGGGTATATAAACCCAAAAATTGAGCAAAGCTCAATATTAAATTCTGACCTTGACCATATTATATTTTAGGATTCAATGTTATTGTATATTGTTATAGAAACAACAACATATGTTATTGAATCAAAAGACTCGACATATTAAAAATGAGCTCCGGTTTGTTACAGTTTTTGTTGCCTAATTTTTTATTATTGGTGGGGTGCATCACCTAATGGCGTTATTTTTTGCCATTTATTATTTTTGAAAAAATTTACAATTGGCAGAAATGTATTGGAGTAGATCGTTAAAATTCGATTAAGTATAAAGTAATTGGAAATTTTGAAACCAATAATATTGCTTAAAAGAACATTTTTATTATTTTAGAGAAAATTGAAATATGAATAAGTAAATGATCGTGTGAAACTATTAAGTAGAAAGCAGCCGGTAAACTAAATGTTTGTGGTTAAGCCTAATGAAAATGTAAAAATCAAATCCAGCTTTATATAGCCCGATTTGCTTAAATTGTAAAGCGGAAGGTAAATTAAATGTTTGTGGTTAAAGTAATAGGAATTGTAGACTGCCAAATCCAGCTGAAATAGTCCGATTTGCTAAACGTGTAAAACGAAAGGTAAATTAAATGTTTATGGATAAGCCAATATAAAAATTCTAAAATATAAATCTAGCTGATTTTGCCTAATTTTTTGGAATTGTGTAGTGATACAAATATTTTCAAAAAGTTTGTAATATACTAATTGCTAAATTATCAGATGATTCCACACATTTGCGCCAATTGCGGCGCCAAAACAAAAACAACGTTGTTAAAATGTTACTAAACCTGCGCCAGTTCCAGATAACCACACCTAAATTGACCAATTACAATTGAAGCTACATCGATCGACATCTATCAATCTTCAAAAATACCTATTTTATCAGTTAAATGGGCGTGTAGAACATGAACATCGTACCCGCATTGCTGTATCATGATTCTTGGCTCCCCCTTACAATTAATACGTATGCGTTCATTACACAATTTCCATACTTTACGTAGATACGCAATTGTTTGGAGTTTTACTGTCAACATTGCATAAAGGGATTGTGGTTGCTTATAGGTGAGCTCAAAATGTCGTAAAATTCTATCCAATTCTCAAATATCATTTGTGTCCAACTGCTGAAGGCCTTAAAAGTAGTTGTCGCAAACCTATCTGGATTTCAAAGCACACTCCTAGGATTTCTACCTCACCTATGACACGGTTTATAACATTGCCTACCTATAACTTTTGCACAACCTACCTGAAACTTCCAAAACCTAACAAAAAACTAGCCAACTAATTCGTGTAAAAACAACAACTAACTTGTTTGTGGCTTTAGAAAAACAGTTTAAATTTCGGTATAAAAATGTATTCCAACCACATTCACGCTCAACAAACTGTGTGTTTTCCAACCACATTCGAACTCGACCAATTGTGACATACCATCATCAGGCCTAAAACAAACTGAAGCGCTAATGTAGAAACACTCTATTTCGGTATAAAAATGTATTCCAATCACGTTCAAGTTCGACAAACTGTGTGTATTTCAACCACATTCTAACTCGACCAATTGTGACATACCATCATCAGGCCTAAAACAAACTGAAGCGCTAATGTAGAAAAACACTCTATTTCGGTATAAAAATGTATTCAAACCACGTTCAAGTTCGACAAACCGTGTGTATTCCAACCACATTCTAACTCGACAAATGTAACAGACCATAATAGGCCTAAAACATCCTGAAGCGTTAAAATGGTCTTTGGCAAAAATAGCGTATTTGTTGTAGCAATATGCAATTCAGTTTTCTAAATTTCCCAAAAATCCAACAAGCAAAAACACCTATTTTCTTCGACCCATTACGTACATAGCCTAAGCTAACGAAGTGGAGCAAAGCTCTAATTAAAATTTAATTAAGTTAACTATTATTTATTTTGTAATAAAAGTTAACTTAATTACACACATATAAATTTTATGTGTTGTAGATATAAACGTATATAAAGGTCAAATTGCCGTTAGGGCCACCCTAATGGGTCATCCACCTTAAAATGCGCGTGCTAATCTAAAAATTTGTACAGCCTCTCGGTAGGGATCTGTGTACAAATCGAAGCTGCAACTAACGTGTAGGTGACCACTATTAATTGTCCCGACACTGTCCGAAGCGAGTCGGGACAAAAGGTAAAAAATTAAGCAAAATAAATAAGTGTATATATGTGTTTGTGTTGTTGTCATGTATGCTTGCGATGCTATATGAACACAGTGCAATGTCTTTACCGGACTTTATAGTGGTCTCGTAATAGAGTGCGTTAAAACGACGTCGGGCCTTACTCAGACCCAGACATTTTTTGCAGTAGCGCGTGCAGTATAACGTGGACGTTCCATAACGAGTGTCAAATAATCTTCTGCTACACTTGTTAGGGTGAGGCTAACGAGTGTATATTTTAAAATGTGTACATGAGGTAACCCTAACACCGGTACAAATATGTAGCCGTCACTCAAAAGTTATTAATAGCTTTGCATTACGGGTATTGTTTTGTACATTCTCGGTATTTTCCAAAACTTGGTTGTTTAATAACCCCGTTAACAACAACGGAGAATTGTTTATCGTTACATATATTTCTCATTAAAGACTCGTAATGCTGGGTGCCTATCGAATCCACATAACTCTCAAATATAAACTTGATTGAGTTGAGCAAATCATGGTACAAACTATTGTTAAACACAAAAACGGCAGGACATGGGTTTTTAGTTTAAAGCAATTTTGCCAACCAGCACCAAAATTTCGGCTTGCTCGGTCTAGGCACTGCCTTGATTCCGTTATTCGTGGTTGGTTTTGGTACAGTACTAAGTTGAAAGGTTCTACCAGAGTCAATGGTACCCTTATCAGTTACAGCTCCGGCAAAATTCGGGTAGGATTTATCGATCAATAGTGCATTTTACTTGCACAGTCTGTAAAGTTCATTCATAATTTTTAGTAAGCGTTCGGTTCTTGGGCGTGGTGATTCGGTAACAGGCCCCGAAATGGCTACTTTTGTAGCCAATACATTTTTAACAGGTTGGTCAGGTAGCAGAGGGGGTAAGTTGGGTATATTAGGGCGGTTTACGGTTCTTAGGGTTACCAAAACGTTGGACATTGAAACTCGTTCCCCGGGATTTTAAAGTTACCATTACGTAACATGCAAGCCATGGCTATGTCCTATTTTCCCAAAATTATAGCAGCGAGGGCCTCACGGTGAAAATGTGATAAAACTTTCGTTCGGATTGTTTCCGTTATTTTTTGTGGTAAAATTCCAATTTGGATTGGGCCCGGCACGATTTCGTGAGTTCTGGTTTGATTTCCAATTTTTACGAACGTTGACCGTTGAGAGGTGCTACAGGTACGGAAACAATAGAGTCCACGACATTAGACTCTAAAAGTAACCTGACGTACTGGAAAAATAAGGATTTTGGGGTAATGAGTAGCACACAGGCTCGAAAATGGGGGATTCAATTTCACTAGCAAAACTAAAATTGGGTATCATGGTGGGACCTTCAAATATGTTGCGCTGGGTAGTTCTCCATGGACAATAACTGGACTTTATTTCTTCGTAATATTTATTGCCCGGAAAACTAGGCAAACTACAGAATACCACACAAGAGAAATTGGTTAGAGTCCCGAGTGGAAAGCTTTACAGCAAATGAAAACTCGGTGTAGCACAAACATTGAAAACTGCAGATTTCTAGCCAAAAATGTATGCTAAATAGTCGGTACTTACGTGGATTGAGAAAAAATAATAATGGACAATATTTAGATTCAAATACGCAAATTCCAATCTATAAACAAGAGTACCCTACGATTCTAGCGCAATCTTGGCCTGACTCACTATAATCGTAAAGCGCTTTCGAGAACTCAAATATGTTCGTTCAAGTTATTTTTAACAATTCATCATTCTTTTCATATGAAAATAAACATTTTAATACATTTGTCAATGCTATTGAGTTTTCAATTGAAGTCAAAACATCACAACCACTGCCAGTGTGCAGAGCTGTCTTTTACACAATTGGAAAGAAAATATATAGCAGCTACTGTATATAACTCGAAAATTGTATACAAGGGGTTTAAATAAATTGTTTATGCAAAACGTAGTTTTTTAGGTACTAAGCTCCAGGTATACAGAACTGGGTTTTAAAAGTGGAATATGAAGACTATTCGAGTCTAAGCCTAAGTGTAAAATTCGGCTATAAGGCATATGCTCACTCCATTATTCCCGCGAAATATGGTTCGCCTCGCAGGCTGGCGTAAATCACTAAATATGAACGAAAATTTCGCTTAATTCACATATTCACAAAATAACACATTTCTATAAGCAGAATTTTTATGCTAAAACAAACTAAAACTACTTAACTGGAAGAGAAGCATTAACCTGCCGCTTGATGTCTGATATAAATAGAAGATAAAACAGGAACTAAATCGTTTGCCAATAGGCAAAAAACCAGGCCAATCATAGAAGAGAATGTAAGTAAGCCGTTGGGAAGAAAACGAAAGTCTACGACTTTGTTCGAGACCGGTTCTGTGGTTTTACCTGATGAAAATACCATTATTTACGATCGTAGTTTCGAAAAGTATCAGTTGAAAAATTCACACCTACCCAATCGATAATCATTCCAAGTTCTTCTTTCTTAGCTAGTTTTGTCATAACAGTGATAATTAAATATATTTTGGGAAATTTAATTTTCAAATTTTCAATCGAAACTCTTTGACCTGGTGGTACAGATGCAACAAAACACTGTTGTATAAATCAGGGCAAAAAAGAATATTTCATATGTATATATTATACATTAATGTGTAGGAGCTTAGAAACCTAAACCTTTCAAAAATAACGTTTGTCTCTCTATAGTTTCGGCCTTAAAGGCGGACACCATTTGTGTATGAAATCACAAAGCAAAAATTTTAATTCTGCCTGACTTCGAATACATGGAAACAGAACGTACTGGATTCCTAACAGTGACCTTCCCAATTGATGCAACCAGAAAAAACCTACACCTGCCCTAGAACGGGAAGTTTCAAAATAACACCATTCGTTTGATGAAATAGAGCTTTATTCTGAGTTTTTGAGCGAAGCGAAACTCCGATTTTGTACTTGGGCGTCGAAAGGTTGATGTCCGTCCGTCCGTCTGTCCGTCTGTCCGTCTGTCCGTCCGAAATGAATCTCAGGAACGGCTGACCCGATTTTGATAAACTGTTTTGTTTGAAAGCCAATTATCTACGGGTGTTTACCTCGCTTTGGGGTTTTAAAATTTTAAGCCGTTTAATAGCTACAGGCTAATTTGCATAATTAATTAAGCCTAAATTAGGACTTTCCACAATATTTCACTAATTATTACAGTTAGAAGCAATCTAATTTTAGCATTAAAGGGTTTATGGGTGTGAGAAAGCTGCGTAGACTGTTTACAAACCTCCAAGACCGATAATTGAGCAGTTAGCTAATACATAATTTACATATTAGCATAGTTAATAAGCCTAAATTAGGGCTTTTTACAATATTTCGCTAATTAATACGGTTAAAAGCAATATAATTTCAGCACTAAAGGGTTTTTAGGTGAGGGGAATTTGAATAAATAGCTTACAAACATCCAAAACCGATAATTGAACAGTTAGCTAATAGCTATTTTGCATATTAGCTTAATTGACAAGACAAAAGTAGGACTTTTTAAATTATTTCAATAATTATTAGGGTTTACTGAAGGTTTTTGGGTGCGAGGAACCTGTATCAATTGTTTACAAACCACTAAAACCGATAATTGAATAATTAGCTAATAGCTAATTTGCATATTAGTTAATTGACAAGACAAAATTAGGACTTTTTAAATTATTCCAAAAATTATTAGGGTGATTGAAGGGTTTTTGGGTGCGAGGAATCTGAGAAAATTGCTTACAAACCTCCGAAACCGACAAAAGAATAGTTAGCTAACAACTAATTTGGTTATTACCTTAATTGCTTACGTGTGTTCGAGCTTCGCTCAATAAATGTAGTCCCACTACGACTGGTTATTTTTAATCAAAAGCAATTAAAAAATTAACAGGAAATTTGGAACGGCAAACCAGTCAACCAACATAAAAAAGGACGCAATTCATCTCAGTGCGCCGATGTTACACAGTAACAAGATTCCTAAACTGTTGAAAGTATTACATTACATATTTGGTTCCGCTGTACTGTAGTGACTCGAATAAGAGGGGGACTGATATTTATTTGGCCTCTCCAGAGGTACCCCCGTGTTATTCGGTTACGGACTGTTATTTATTTCCACCCCCCTCCGTCACCCTTCATTACTGATATGTGTCAGGAATTGCAACTAATCGTTGGATTACACGTTTTTTGCCTTGCATCAAAACCTTGAGCGATATAATGCAATTATACTTTGAAAAGTTACTTTCTGAACTTACATACGCTATAAAGTTTCGAACTCTACTTTCTTAGTCCTGGACGCCCTGTCACAAAGGTTTTTGTGATAAAATAGTAAGGCCTCTCACACTTTTCTCGTTCAGAAGATTTTTGTGATAAAATAGTAAGGTCCCTATCTCACAATTTGTACCCTTAAAAAATTTTTTGTAAAAATGATAAGGTTGATATCTTACAGTTTTCCCCTCAGGAAATTGTTTGGTGAAAAATTGTATTTGAAAACTATAGCAGCCACCCATCTGAAATTTCTGGATCCGTTGCTGAAAGCAGGGCATCACTAAAGGTTAACACTGACTGATGTTTACACGATATAGTGCGTTTCTTATCCTTGGAACCTCAGTGGTTTAAATCAGACGAAGTCAAACAAAATCAATTCAATTTCAGGTGGCCAACGCAAGTATTTATTCAGTAGCAATCTTCTAAACCGAATAACCAGGCCGGTACTATTGACGTAGTTGCAGAATAAATAACAATTTTAGAATTGTATGTTTTACGCTCAAAACAATCACCATGTGGGTCATCATATCATAATACTGCCTATAGTGTTTACCAAAAACAAGTGCTTAAAAGAAACGACAATTGAATTTCGGAAACACAAAAACGCAAGATCGAGTTTCCGATATCCGAAATAAAAAATTTAATTTAGCATATCTGGATATACAGATATCTGGATAAATATCTGGCAAGAATTGCCGGATGTCCGGATACGAAAAAATATCCGATGCCCATCACTGGTAGAAAAATATGCCGAAATAAACTTGGGCCTATGTATAGAATAGAACCGGAACAGTAGCATAAGCATATTTCTAAGCCTAAGCCTAAGCCTTACCCTAGGTAAAAAAGTTAGTCTAAAGCCGAAGCAAACTCTATCACAGCCCCGCAGGAATTCGTTCCGATCCTGTTCTACACAGGGGCAGCCGTTACACAAATGTGCAAAAACAGCCGATATGACACAATTTAAAGGCAACGTTCAATGTTTTGGTGCAACAAAACAGCCGATATGCACAATTTAACTTCAACGCTCAGTTCAGAAGGAATTTTGCACGAAGACATTTAGGACAAATTTAAGATTTAGTGACGTTGTAGTTGCTATTAATTTTGAATAATAGTCAAGTGCTGTAGAAACTTTCTTAGTTATATTTCGTTACAACGTGAAAATATTACAATACAAGTAGCAAACGCAAACGAAACACACTTAGTCAGAATTTCATTCTGTTGATAATTCGCTCGCAGGGATGCTACAGGACTATTTACCAAGCTAGATCTATTATTGTAGTTTATCAATTTTGGTTAAAATCAACTAGTTCGGCGTTAAATTTAATATGGAGTTTTTGTAATTATCAGTAGTTGCAGTGTTGTAAGGTTTTTACTGGTTGTTTTCCTTATGGAGAAAAATTTAATTACGCGCTATGATATTTCGATTGTGGTGTTAGAGGTAGAGCAGATTCTGCGCGCCGCGAAACGCATAATACGTTGGATCTATCACACAGCGCCTGCGCAAAAGGTAATCCACTTATTAATAGCTGGACGTACCAATTCTCCTATTAAACGCTACTTATGTTTGACAGAGCTGCACGGTCGGGACGACCCCTTATCCGAAGTACTGCGAATACACATGGTTTTTCCACTTAATGTCTCAGAAACATATGGCCACGCCGTGAATCGAACCTCGGACCTCTCGCTCGTTAGTCAAGCGCGCTGCCCATTACATCAGGCGGCCGATCTTATAATTTTCTCTAACGCTATACGAATGTGCACGTGTATGCATGTGTTTTACGTTACACACTATGAACATACATATGCTACACCACGTATACCAACATTCCCCCTTCTTCAGGCAGTCGTCCCGGTCCACGAATCTAAGTTCTCCGAGTCCACAGGCCTGCTATTTTCAACGCCAATCTTGGTGAGACCTCCATGTCAGAACTTCTCGGTCAGGACTACCCGTTGCTTCGAAGTACTGCGAATATACTTGGTTTTTCCTCTTATTTTCTCCGAAACATATGGCTACGCCGAGAATCGAATCTCGGACCTCTCGCTCGCGGGTCAAGCGCGCTACCCATTACACCACGCGGCCGTAATTAGATTAATTCCCATTTCCTTTTATTTATTCACAGTATATTTATTATATTGTAATTTATAACATGACGGATGGTGCACCTGAATCCCAGGCGGACGATGACAAAGCGGTTATTGCAAGTCTGAAAACAGAGCTGCAAGATATTAAAGCCGCCGCCGCTGTACTGGAAGTAACGAAACAAGAAGAAATAGCAGATTTAAAAATAAAATATGAAGGAGAAGTGAGTCAGACGATACGTATTTGATATTTTCTAAATTGTTAATGTGCATAAGTATAACAATGATAATGTGCGCTAAACTTTCGTTTATATGCGTATGAAAGCCTATTATTATCATATGTTGCGCTATTTTCAAGGCAACAGTGTATCCGCTTTCTATGTACATTCGCCAATACTCGAAATCCGAAATATATATACCTACCATATCACGCCGGCTTAATTTGATTTATATTTCCCAGCAAAGCTAAACACCACGTAATGTGTTATGTTTGTAAGCGTATGAGACATGCGTGTCCGTAGTGTGCACGTGCAATATATATGCAATGTACATTATGTTATACGCTTACCGGCCTCATTCTACTATAAAAGCAGTTGAAGAGGCGGGCTATGTGACGCAGTGGTAGAGCGTTTGCTTAAGGAATCGCAGGCTTGAAGTGCAATCAACGATCTGTAGGCCCACTGTTCCACCTGCTTTGTTAAAAGGTGGTAAGTCCCGATTCCTACATAGGCTGACATGGGAACCACGCCGTAAGCGCAATGGTAGGTTGCCGCGCTTTGAACACGGTATCCAGTAGAAAATGGAGTGGACGGTCGAGGGATGACTTTGTTGAAAATTCGGGCATGTAATATAGCCGACTATAAACACAGTTGAAGAGGGGGGCTGTCTAGCGCAGTGGCAGAGCGTTTGTCTAAAGATCTGGTGGTCGCTAGTTCTAGCCTCCCCTGTGGGTCTGCTTTTCCAGCTGTTTAGTAAAGAGGTCAGATGTACCGGTTCCTAAACGAGATCTTGAGCTGCGTATTATTCAGCGCACTAACGGAAATCGATGTCACCATGCAGAAGGACCAAAACTTAAAAGCGTTAGCATGTTACTGCATTCATGTTTTATTGTTTACCAGATTGCGACTCTTGAAAAAATATTGAAAGAAGGCATTGCAGATGCATTGCATTCTAAAGAACGAGAGCGACGAGGTCAGTTTGCTTGAGCAGTTAGTAGTCGCAAAATGAATTTTGTAATTTTTCTGTTGTTATCCTATTTGCTCTAAAATAGGTATTCTTACGTCAAATAGTACGTATATAATCGCAGTTGTCTTTCATCGATGTCGTCAAGTAAGGATTTTCTAGGATTAGCACTGAAATATGTCTTTGTGTTGAATTAAAGCTAAACAAAATTAGGAACTATGATTTTTGCGAAAATTTGAGTATACAAAAATATGTGTTTAACTCTATTCCTTCGAACTGTTTTCAATAGTTTTGTTCGAGAGTCACCCTTGTGAAAAAACATGAAATTAAAAGTAGTTTGGCATCGTAAAACGCTTGGTAAACTGGCGGTTTTGTGATTCAGAATTGCGGAAAGCAAACCAAATGCTACAAGTGCAACTGCACGATGCGCGACAAGAACTGACAACTGCGCATCAACAACTCCAACGCGTTGGTGGGGGCGCGAATGTCGTAGGAGGAGGTCTTTCAGGCACAGATAGCCTATTGTCTGGTGTGCTGCGCTCCTTTCGAACTGCTAGCATGTCCCCAAGTAGTGAGTTTGTTTGGTAAATGATATTTGTATCAGTCTTTGGGGTTGGTTTATTTTTAATGTTTTGGGTGCTTAAAATATCTGAAATATCTGACAAAGTTGGTTTTACACTGAAATTTTTAGTAGCTCAGATATTTTTTCGGTTTCACGTTAAAACATTATCGGGCGATTTTAATTAAGCATAATTAATATAATACGTGATGAAATTAGGAAATTTTCGATCGTATACAGCTGCTTTAATTGATATATTAATAAAGTGCGGAACGCACCTTATATCAAAGTTTCTATAGTCAATAAACAAAAAGGTTCTAGCTATTGATGTAGGCCCAAATTTGGTCGATTGGGATCCGTTAGCGTGTGCAGCTCCAGGCGGTGATGGTGGAGCGCTGAATGATACTGGTGGCGTTACATCTGTCGATAGTCAACAACAGAGTGCTCAAGATGGAGCAGCGCATGTTCGAGCACTGATTCGGCCGTTTCAAGAAGAAATTAGCGTTTTACAGAAACGGAACCAGACAACTGAAATAGCGTTGAAAGCTGCTGAAAATAAAGTTCGCCATTATGAAAAGCGATTCCGAGATGAATTTGGCGAAGACGCCGGAGTTATTGACGGTTAGTTAGCCATTTGGGGGTCTGTGTTAGACGGGTTTGGTTATAATTTCTCGTAATGTTGCCAGGCGTAGAGGAACTGAGCTTGCTTGCTATTTGTGCTTTTATAATATATACATAGCGTTAACATTGCAGTAGGTTGTCGTAGTATTTAAAAATTTATTGTTTAAAGTTTGTCTTATTAATAATAATACTTGAAGCATTGACGATGACTTAGTTGATCTAAACGTAACCTTGAGTATATTTTTGCCAATGGTTGCAGCTGGTCCAGAAGCGGTGCGGCAACAAACGAAAGGCGATTTGCAGATTTTGGTGGCAGTATTGAACACTCAAAAATCGGTGCTGCAAGAAGACATTGAGCTGTTGAAAGAAAAACTGAACTCGCTTCACTCAATATTTACAAAGTCAAGCCAAGAATTAACGCTCTGCAAGCGTATATGTAGCCGTTTTAGTAAGTATTTTCGGTTACATGCTGCAGTCAATATGGTACAAATGAGTTGAGGATTTGGGTTGAAGAAGATACTAAAGTATGATTTTCCGAAATCCCGCCAATGTGTGTTGCAGCGAGCTGCGCGTTTAGAATCTTAAACTCTGGTATAGTAATGGTCGCAGCGAAGAAAAGTAAAAAGATCTCTAAATCTGCTCTGTTTGTTTGTTTGCATTGCCCATAACGAAACTGCTTTCGGGTTATTGAAACAGGAAGTAGGCTGTTTCACGCGGGTTGTTCCATAGATCCATTACGGTGAGTGTTGTCGGACATGCTGGGCAGTTGAATAGATGTTGGGTTGTGTGCCCCTCCATATTGCACTTTTCAGACTCATTTGCAATTGCGGGGTTGATATGGTTGTTGTACGAGTTGAGTAGTGTGGAGTAACCAGATCGGAGTTGGCTTAGCCAGGTGCGATGTCTTCTGGTCAGCGTCATCTCGTTTTGGTTGATTTTCGGGGGCTTTTCTCCCAGCACTGGGTTGATCATCAGTTCTTCAATTTCTCGTCTCACAAAGTCCGTATGCAGCTGCGTGTGGACTTTCCTATGATCCGGTGTATGATTTAGAGTATTCGGTAGGCTTTGTGAGATTTCTTCTATTTTGGGTAGGTGTTTTGATGATAGTGTATGTTTCATTTGTCTGTCATTTGGCGGAGGGTTGAAGAAGACGTTGCAAGGGTGATCAATTGAGGAGCAGCGAGCTAGGAATTGAGCCGATAACATATCACAGTGCGTTTTCACTCTGAGCATTTCACACTCCTGGTGTATGTGAGATTCGCTTGCCATTTTGTGGCTACCCGTAGCGATTCTGAGGGCGGCGTTCTGACTAGTCTGGATCTTTTTGAGGTTTGAGTCGGAAACATTGGTTGACCAAACCGGGCAGGCGTAATCAATTACAGATCTTCCGATTGATTTGTACGTTATGAGTTGAGATTCTTTTTGCTGTCCCCAATCAGTAGAGGAAAGCGCCTTTAACACGTTGGTTTTACGTTGTACATTGTGTGCAACTTCAAAAGCGTGATGCTTGAAGGTGAAATGTGTGTCAAAGATAACTCCCAGGATCTTTGGCGTTTTGCATAGTGGTAGTACTTCATCGTTCACCATGATTTGCGGGTGTTTGTTGCTTTGCCTTTTATCCGATGTGAACAAAGTGACAGCTGATTTGGCCGCTGAAAGCTTGAGGGATCTCGAATCCAGAAACGTCGTCACTACTGGCATGTAGTCATTAAAAGCTTCTTCGAGTTCAGCTACTGAAGGGTTGGTTCCGAAAACTGTTATATCATCTGCATATGTGATGATATTCAGGGGTGGTCTTGGAGTGGGTATATCACTTATATAGAAATTGAAAAGTGTTGGTGATATAATGCTGCCTTGAGGGGTTCCAACTCGTATCGTGCGGGCAGTTGAAACTTTGCCTCCATATGATGTTTTCATCTGTCTACCAAATAGATAATTCTTGAGCCACTTCGTAATGGTAGGATCAAGGTTTGTATTCTGGATAATTAGCATCATCAGGGTGCAAAGATCCAGGGAATCAAATGCTTTTGTCAAGTCGAGTGCAGTTAGCACAGTTCTACCCGGGGGGCACTTCTGGTTAAATCCAGTGGCTATCGCTTCCGAGATATGTAGAAGAGCGGAGTTCGTTGATCGTTTGGGCCTGAAACCGTGCTGGTGCGGTTTGACCGTTAAAAACATGTTGAGTCGAGGCAGAAGCAATTTTTCAAGGACTTTTATACCTGGGCATAACAAGGAAATTGGCCGGAATGAGCTTGCCATTGATGGATCTTTCCCGGGCTTAGGCAATGGAATTGTGATTGATGATTTCCATATTGCTGGAATTTCACACCTTTCGATTGATAGATTGTATATATTGGTAAGGTATCTGATAGCCAGGGGTCCCAGGTGTTTCAAGTTGAAGATGGTCAGGTTATCCGGCCCAAACGCTTTGCTATTGTTTGCTGCTTTGATGGCTAGCGCCACTTCTTCAGCAGTGAATGGATTATGATGACCATTTGGTAGAAGTTTCATAGCTTTTGCAAGTGTTTTCTTCTTCCGTTTGGTTAGATCGTGCTTGACCACTGTTCCTAACATTTGGTTGAACTTTGCTGCAATTTTTGCAGGGCTGGTTACTGGTTTTCCATCAAAGCTGATGCTAGCGTTTGGGGGTGATGCTATCTTCTTTCCACTTAGGGATTTAATGCATCGCCAGAGTTTGCTCGATTCCACTTTGTGACTGCAAGAGTCCATGAATTCGCTCCATTTTTTGGATTTCATCATTCTGATAGTGTGTTCAATTTCTTGGTTCAGCTCACGGATTCTGTTGGAGTTTGGGTCGACTCTTCGTAGGTTATCGCGTTCTGCAATGAGCGGGCGAGCTTCCGGCGGAACAATGTTTTTCGTCATGCGATGTCTTCCGGCCGGTATTGTGCGCTTCGCTGCTTTTATCATGATCTCTCGAAGTGCTTTTTCTCCGCTATGTGCGGAGACAGGTGGTAAGAGAGTAGCTACTTTCTCCTCTACAATTCGCCTGTATTCTGTCCAATTGGCTTTCTTCAGATTTCTGAATGTTTTCCTGGTACCAGGAATCGGCACTTTCTCTAGGCACAAAGAAACCACTATTGGCAGGTGATCAGATCCGATAGTAATTGATGTTGACCAGTTTGCTCCGGTGAGAAGGCTTGATGACACGAGACTGAAATCAGGGGAGGTCGGGTTCCCGATTTTTATAACTCTAGTTGGTAGCTCTTCATTTAGCACAACTAGATCGGAGCTGTTTATTTCATCTGCAAGCTTTTCTCCTCTATTATCTTCTTCAATCGAAGAGTACCAAAGAAGGCTGTGAGCATTGAAGTCCCCAACTACTACTGTGTTCAGTGGCGAGTTGAGGAATTTATTGATCGACACGGTATCATTTTGGCTGCATGATGAAACTGGTGGGATATATACGTTTACCAGTAGTAGTTTTGACTTATCCAGCGTAAGCTCGACTGCTTGATACTCAATATCGATGCTGTCATTCGGTTCCGCTGGGAGAACGACTTCATGATAGCATACGGAATGGTGGATGAAAAGTAATAGACCGCCACCTGTTCTGTTGTCTCGATCATTTCTCAGGCATGTATAGTTGGCAATGTTTGGTGTTTTCGCCTTCGTTGTCATTTTCGATTCTTGAATTACCGCTATATGGATTTTGTTGTCTTCCATAAATGAGCCGATTTCGGTACTTTTATTCCTGAAGCCATTGCTGTTCAGTTGCAGGATGTTGAAATCCCGCAATATGATTTCGGCGGATGCCAGGGCACTGGTCGTTGGAGTGTGTTGTGGTGAGACAACTGGAGACCCGGCTGCGCATGGTGGGCATTTGTACTGGTTATTGTATTCGCTAAGGGAGTTCAGTTCTGAACATTGAAGGTGTAGCCATTTCTGGCAACCATTACATTTGACACAGTTATGCGGTGCGTTCCTTTTGCACACTGCACACGGCCATCGTGGGCCAGGGTTTTCTTCAATATCGCCAGCTTTGATCAGTCTAATGAAGGACAACCACGCCGGCACTGATTGTCCTGATACCAAAAACCCGAACAGTTTGATAAGGGAAAGAGGCGCTGCCATTTGCTTCTTGTCTTGCGACTTGAAGGTGATTCCACCACGGACAGGCGGCAGCCTTGGAACCAAATCTGCTCTGTCGTACGGGATTACTACATCTCTGCTTTAGGCATTCCTACCGCGACAGAAACACCGAAAATGGGTTCTATTGGTGACAGATCTGTTGAGACATCACAGCAGCAAAAAGACTCGATGTCTTCTCAACAACAACAGGCGATTACGTTTTCAGTCACACCCCCGACACCAAACGCTAGCTCGGCCGTTGGAGCTTCATTTGCGGCGTTCGTGCAACTCGAAAATAGAATTACAAAGACACAGCGGATGATTAAGGTGAGAACAATTACAAAGGCGATTTTGTAGATATCTGTTATAGCAATTTTTGTTAGTTTGCCGTTTTCAATCGAGCAAGTAGTCACTTTGTTTTTTATTATCTGAGCCGTCGCGCCGCACTGTAGTTTGCGGCGATAATATCGTCGGTTGCGGTATATTTCGTGCACGCCGCAATGCGTCGTTTTTAAATTTTCATTTTATTTGTGACGTACGATGGCGTCCGTCAACGTGCGGCGGCGGCACGCGACACCGTTATGTATAGCACAATTCTACGGTTAAAATTGAGACCATCGTCTAAATGGTAAGACTCTTTTAATGTGAATACTTTTACAGGATGCAATGCATTTGTTTACTGTCGGCGATGAAGATGAACTTGATGAAACTCATGACTCAAAACCATCGGAGCTGTACAGCGATGTAGGTTTTAGTGCATATTTTAAGACTCGGGGCTGTTGCAGTTTGTTTTGTGAAAAATATTTGGTAAGGCTTCAGTTGCTGTCTGGATTTACAAACTTGCCAAATAACGGTAATTTTATAGTATTTTGTTTTTGTGGTAATCGTGGTATTCATCTTTTCATCATGGTGCCATTTCCGTGTAGTCACATTTTGAATTTTAACACATCTGCACTGATGCATAGAATATAGTATTTGTATGTGGTTTTTTACTTTTAAAAACGTATGATTTTTTCAGATCAGTCCGTCCGAAAGTCCACGCCGTATTCGATCGTCGTCATTCACTGCTGGAGCTGTGGGCAGTAGTAGTGGCGGCGCAGCTGGAGGGTCAACATCCTCGTCGTGCTCAGATGATAACGCTGCGGTTTCGGATGGTGACGCTGATTCTGGGATCGCTACGGGTCCTGGTGGCGTTGTGCGGACAAAGCCATCGAAGGACGACGGTTCAAAAACGATGCCAGTGTTGTTGCCACCGACTAGTGTGTCTATGGAGAACTTGAGAAGTGTTGCTAGTAGCTTTGATAGGCATAAGTCAGAGGCAACAGTGCGGAGTGTCCAGGGTGCTTGTGCATCTGACATGGGTGCGACTTATGAAACCGAGTGTGGCGAAACGGCCAGGTCAGGTATGTAGATGTGCTAGCATGGTGTTATGTTTGAGGTATCTATTTGTTTAGAAGTAGGTATGTACTTTTGAAGCAGCTGTGTAAGTTTGTATTATCTGTGTATTTTCAAGTAACTATGTAATTTTAATGATAAGTACTTACCTAGCGGATGAGGATTTTAACGTAAAGTTAGGTTGTTATTTTAAACGGCTAGGTTATGTAGGTGAAGGTGTTTGTAACTGGATCTGGAATATTGTTGATGGTTTCTTAGCTTGCGTGTGGAAATTTGTTTAAAGCGTAAACCTTGTAGGCGTATGCAAGGACATGCCCGGTTTGTAGGCTTTGGGTGAATAGATTTATTTTTTAATTGCATCATGTTGAAGTTACAGTAGCTCCTTGTTTAATTATCGTGCCCACTCTTGTGGCAATGTTGCATGGTTTGGTCTGAGAATGCTCGAGCGTACCTTCTTTTAGGCTTCATGAATTTTTAGGCTCCGTTGGAAGCAGTGATCCTGAATCGCAAGAACATTTTCGGGTTGAATGGGATCAGTATTCTACAGCCGCGTCCGCCGCTGCTTATAGCATTTCACAAACGCCAGTTGCAAAGTTTCCCGTTGGAGGAAGACCAAGCCTTGCAGGCAAGCCAAGGGCTGCAAGCAAAACAGCGCCAGTGTGTGAAATGTGTAGCAATTACGAGTTCAAACTACAACAAGAACAAGATCAAGTGAAAAAGTTATCGCAGGATTTAGCGTCGGCGACGTAGGTTGTTGTAAATTGGAAAATTTAATGTTGAGGAGTGTGTATACGTCTTCATCGAAATTTGTTGTTCGAAAATCAGCGAGAAGGCAGACTGTAGTTGCTTTTAAACAGTTTTTGGTTTTTGTGCTCTGTTTATCAAATTTCGCAATTATTTGTTTTTGTTCGAAAAGCTATTAAGCATAACTTAAGTAAATACTTAAGTAAGATTTCGGAACCCATCCATTGTTTGTGCTGTGAAACAGTTTAATTTGGTTATATCATAGTAAAGACGGCCGACTTCAATAATGGTTATATCGTAGTAAAAACGGACGACTTCAATAATGGTTACATTTTGATAAAAATGTTGTGTCTAACAAGACTGTCTAAGGGAGGATTAGCGGAGTTTAATTTTACAGCCTGCTGTGTGACCGGTACAAATGTGACCTGGAAAAAGAACAACAGTTCCGTACGGACATCGAAAATCGGACAACAAATTTAGCCGAAGAATCCAGCCGTAAAATTGACGCAGCGTTCAACAAAGTCGAGTCGCAAACCGAATCCCTGAACTTAGTTCAGACACGGTTTGACGACTGTAAGTTGCGAGTTTAATTTGTGAGAAGCCACCGGTTGCAGATAAGCCTTGTACTTTTAAAAGCTGTTGTGCCGGTTTGGTTCAGAAAGTTGTAACAAGATTTAGAGAGATGTGTTTGCCGAGATAGGTATTCACTTCAGTAATACACAATTGCGGTATTGCAACATAATGTATTAACTACGTACAAATATTAAGCGTGGTTCTGTGTTGCTTTTCAACTATGTGTTTATTATTTTCTTGACTCGTCACACAGTGGTACTGCGGTGATTTGAAAAACCACATTTTATTATACATTACAAACGTCAATTGTAAGAAATTTAGGTTACAAATTTACAACAACAAAATGAATTGAAAGTATTCTAATTAAAATTTACTATGTAGTTTATTTAGGTGGCAGTATATTTTTGCTGAAAATGTTTTAATTTTATTGTTTCGCAGGTGCAAAGCGGTTTCGAGATGAAATGGCGTTTTTGTATGAGCAACGAGAACAAATGCATTCACAGCTGCAGAAACTAGAAGCACTTTATGATGACTTGCTTGGTAAGATCGTTTTTAATGAATTTGATGTTTTTGCGTGTAGAAGTCACATAAAACCAAAAAAATTGAGATATTTTGTACAAATGCAAAGAACAATTTGTTTTTTAAAGATGGTATATTTATGTGATCTAATAGAAAGATGCTGTCGAAATTGAAAGTAAATTAAATTCATTTTATTTTATTTTTTGTTTAACTGCTTATTACTATTTTTAGGTCATCATAGAAAACGAGCAGACGAAATGCGAAATGAACTTATAGATTTGCCAAACACTCCGCAATCGTTGCAGGAATTTTGTCTCCAGCTACGAGAAGATTTGATTGAAACGAAAGCGACTAAGGAACATATTGAAGATACGCTCAAGTACGTGGATTTTACTACACCGTAATGTATTGCAGTTGGAGTTTAATGTCCTAGATGTTTCGGATTAAACCTAAAGTCTAGGTATAGTTAGCTGAAGTAATATTGTGTATTTTCTGGTATTTATGATAGGGTTGAAAAATTAGAAAACTTTATCTGTAAGTACCCTGTAAGTTGTTATTGATTTTGCCATTTTCTGTCCATATGTAAAGGTGGCAACACTTACTTATCCAAAGTGCCAACCAAGCACATGCTTTCCAGTTACATTATTGGGGCAGGTGTAGCGTTTACAGCCGACCCTATGTACTTAGGGTTAATAATTTAAGTCCGCCAGTAGTATATAGAGAATTACGTCATATAACTATACGTTTTACTGAATTTTTGAGAATTTAGCAGTTTTTTCCATGCTTGTATACTCAAGTTAATGGGGAAAATGCATCAAATGTTTGTAAACATTAAAGGGGTGAAATGTCGTTTTTACGCAGTCAACTGGAATCTGAATGCACAGCAAAAACGAAAATGGAAGAATCATTAACCGAAGAAATCAACGTGCTTCGAACGCAAGTCGGAGTCGCGGAAAGTCACACGAGCCAAATGCAGGTATGTGTACGGGTCACTGAGTTGTAGGCGTTTAGAGATTTCTGGTATAGTGGTTTGTCTGATACTTGTCGATGAAAACAATTCCGTGTTATTTTTGGACCAAGCTAAGCTGTGATATTTTTAGTCTCTGATCGTACCCATGCTAATATTGAGTCATTTTACAAATTGACTTTGCGTTAACATATTGTGATTATATCAGGTTTCTTGGTAAAAACGTTGACTTCTTTTTACCTCGGAAGAACAGTATCTTTTGATTATTCCAGTGTCGCTGGACGTGTTATTTTAGAAAGCGATCGAAAGGTTGAAGGCAGAAAACGAAGCGTTGAATTCAACAAAAGCGTCGCCGCAAATGGAACAAGATCTCATTGAAACGCGAAAGAAGGTAAACACATGTTTGGGTACTAATGTGAGTACTTATTTGAGAGGTTCAATAAAGACGTTGTCCAGCTCAGACGGTTTCGTGGCGTATTCTTTTACGTATCTTGTAGTACTAAACTCACGGTACATAGAGCTATTGTAGCGAAAAGTTTGCATATCTGCGTAGCTCAGTGGTTAGAAAAGTGGATCGGTAATCCGCACGTCGTAGGTTCGAATCCCACCCCATCTGCTGGAAGATTTTTATGAAGGGCTCTATATGGTAGTGTTTAGCTTAGAATTAATATCTTGGTTAGTGTCTTAGTGTGAGTTTGTAGGTAAGCGAACTGGGGTAGATGCGAACCTTTAGAAATATCTAACTTATTTGAGATTGCGTGTGAAGATAATGAAAGCGTACTTCAATTTTACTGAATGTAAAGCAGCGGTTTGCAAACAATTTGGTATAGTGATAAATAAAAGTGTAGAGCCGCACCCATGCATTGTTGTTATGAGTATGGCCAAGAAACGGTTTGCAGCGTACAACCACTGAAATAGTTGTCTGGTGTAGGTAAGGTATTGCGGATTTAGCATCAAAGCATCAAATTTTGTATTTCTTCATTATATCAGGTTCAAACATTGACGAGCGAACTCGACAACTGTGAAGCGGTTCAGCGTGATTTTGTCAAACTTTCTCAATCGCTTCAAGTCGAGCTGGAAAAAATTCGTGCAGCCGAAAATGAGGTTCGATGGCAATTTGAAGATGACGTTCTCATCTGTAACGGTCCGTGCAAAGCTGTTTTCAATCGCCAACGCCGCAAGTCCCATTGTTTGCATTGCGGGAAAATCTATTGTCCGCAGTGTTTGTCACATACGGTTCCGAGTGGGCCCTCCCGACGCCCGGCTCCAGTTTGTGATGTGTGTCATACAATTTTGGTCCAAGACTCGGCGCCGTATTTTAGTGAGAATCCACCGGTAACGTAAGTTGGACAGGCTGGTGCTAAAGATTGGACTGCTTTGAGGTAGTCGTGAAGATGGAAAATGGAGGACTTGTAAGAGTGTCGGGATGTTAGCTGGTAGGTGCTGAACGTCGGTACTTTGGTATTTCGGTGGCCCAATCGTGGATGGTGTAATTACTTTGTTCAACTATATTCATTGTTTTTTGTAGCAAAGTGCAAAATAATATTTTTACTTTTCTTTTGAGTGTTCTCAGCTAAACACCGAATACGAGGCGTATTTAATAAGTAGAAGGATGACCTTGGGGCACTTGAGTGGGTGCAAAAATTCTATAGTGAGGCATCTATCGGTTATTCTTCGCCCCCTGCCCCTGGTATATCCTTACGGGTGGTGGTTGATTGGTCCAAAAAAAACGGTTCGCTAAATACATCTGAATTCAACTTGTTAGCGTTGATGATCGAACACAAGAGAACCAAGAGATTATTAATACTGAATCGGGGACAAAAAGTTCAATGGATAACTCGGAAGCTGCTTTGATATTCGCGTGGCATTTTAGTGAAACTAAACATAAATTTGAAAAGTACAGGATATATGCTCAGATTTTGGGCTTACTGGTGTTTTGGTGGCCATTGTGACTTGGATCAGAACGGAAATAATGTGAATGTATTGGAGATTTGAACCATTATGTTTATTTTGGATTCTGGATTTGGTTAAAATAGTGTCGCGCGTTTAGTGTCTTTGAGATTAGCTTCAGCTGCTGGATACGGGTTGGTGGCTCTAAATATCAATTCTGTGATAATGTGTAAATATGTATGTTAAATTTTGTTTGCAGAACGAAACAAGCTACAAATGTATTTAGACTAATTAGAGAGATGATAGGTTTTTTGATGAAGTATGTAACGTTTTCAGTCGATTATAAGTGGAAAATGGCATTAAGGTATGCGTTGAAAGTATTTTCCAGAATGAGAAGTTGTCTTATAAATGATGGTGTTGCCAAATTGAAGTATCGTTAGGCAGGTAAATAATACTGTGAAAAGGAGAATTTTAGCTCACGAACAGTATTGCTCACGATTATAAATTTAGACAAACGCGAAACTTCACTCTCTTCAAGACTAGTTTAAACCCTGTTTGCTGATGTATGCTTTGTTAGTATCTGACGCATGCTTAATATTGTTTATCTATGGCTCATGTTAATTATAGGTGTCTGCCCACTGGGCGACTTAGAAACTACGAGGCTTAGTTTTATTTTCAAGCTTAGACTCAGGCTCAGTTGATATAAAGTACGTAATTAATATGGGTATGTCTCACTCTCAGTTGCAACCTTAGGTAAAAATACCGGAACCGGAATTCAACAAAAATTTGTCGGAGCCGGAGGTGAAGCAAAATTAGGTAGTAAATTTCCTCAAAATTGTACCAAAAGCCAAATCGACACCCATTAAATCAAATAAGTTTTGTAAAACTGCAAAATTTTAGTACCGAAATTGCAGGAACCTTTGGCAGAAACACTACCGGATCCCTGATGTCGATTTTCTGCCGGAGACAGATCTCCGGCTGTAACTTGCATGTCTACATAACATTTCCTTATTCTGTGATAGTTGGTGTTTTGTTTTGTTGTACAGCACTTGAGTTTGCCACAATTGTGAACGGCAACTAATCGTAGTAAGGCACAGTTTTCGCAAATTTATGGATATTTTCTATCGCTTTATTCCATCTGTATAAATTCAGTTTTGAGCTCAGTGGTTAATCGCTATAAGGATTCAAATTTGAAAATACATTTTGTTAACTTGTTTTAGGTTATGTTTAATATTGCACAAGCATGGAAAGGATTGAACTAATGATTATGCTTAGTTGGTTTTTACTTGAGGAATATTAGGTGCATGATTGCTTGAGTTAAGTTTCTTTGATTACTGAATTTTACTTTTAATGTTCCATTATTTATGCTTAAATATATTTTATACGTGTCAAATTGGCATGAAAAACGAACACTAATCGGTTGGTTGCTTCGTCAGATTCAGCATGATGAACATACGGTATCGGCCTTTTGTTTTTGATGTTAGTTTAACATTTTAATGTGCTTTGTTTTAAATAAAGCTTTGCATTTACTGTGTTTTATTGTGAGTAGATCGGTTTCGAATTTCGGGTTAGGTGCAGAACGGCAGCTGACTGATAATTGAAATGCCAATATGTCAGCGCCTTTTAGTTTTATTAATTACGTTAATCGCTAATCAAATATTGCACATCAAAATAACAGTTTTGAATGGACAGCCGCTTTTTTCGTATTTCTTATTTCATTTCGAATAATTTCAGCATATCTGTAACATTGCCGGAAACGAATCCGGTCACACCTGATAGGTTGTATGACGCTACTAACCACTAGACGCCAGGGTACAAGTGGAGGTCTGCCTTCGGCTCCGGCAGCAAATTGGCCTCCGACTTCGATAGAATTTTTACCGGATGTTCCGGCAATTTCGGTAGTAAAATTTTGCCTACTTTTGCAAAGCTTATCTGTTTACCGCGTTTCGTTTTACGTGTCGATTTTCAGGAAAGAATTTCCGAAATTTCGGAGAAAATTAGCGTAAAACCAAACAACTTAACTCTCCTTACCTTATCTCCGACTTCACCTCCGGCTCCGGCAAGTTTCCTTGACCTCCGGCTCCGGTATTGTGCACCTCCTAACACCCCAGGATAATTGGAATTCAAACAAAAAAAGTTTATCGGTTCAGCCGTTCCTGAGATTCTTTTCGGACGGACGGACATCTACCTTTGGACCCCAAAGTACAAAACATAAAACGCTTCGCTCAATAAAAATAAATTTGAAAACTGATATTGCCGTAAGTTACTTTGCATTTTCAAAAACAAAGAGACCATTTCATATAAAAACATAGAAAACAAAAGATCATTTTCAAATAAAAGTATCTAATATTTTTAATTATAGGACAGTTGCAGCTATTTAGATATACTGGCTGCTAGATGCAAATTGGCGTAGTGTGTAATAAGTAGTTTTGAAAATACGGGAAAATGTTTCGCAAAAACAGCAGACAGCGTACTGCGTGCACAATTCTCTTCTGGTTGCTAGATTCCGCAACAGTTACGCTGTATGATCAAAAGCCTTTGAGTTTAAATATAGAACAGTTGCAGCTATGTATAGTATTGGCTGCTAGATATATATCGGCATAGCGATATGTAATAGGTAGCTGGAAAATACGGGCGAATGTTTCGCAAAAACTAGACAGCCCGCCGCTTGCACAATTTTTTGCGGTTGCCAGATTCCGCAACCGTAATACGCTCCATGATCAAAAACCTTTGAGTTTATTTTGTAGTAAACAAAAACATAATGAAATTCAAGTTTATGAATGTATAAGTATAACTTCTAAAAGCAAGGGCTCGGTTTCTATCAATACGCATTTTAGCGATTTCGCAACATTTATTTCATACGGAACAATTCAGCATAATAGTAATTACGAGGTATATACGTGATTTATAACAATTTTGAGCATAAAAATAACGGAATGTCCGGCAAATTCGACATCCGTTTACAATATTATACGTTACCGGATATTTATCGTTGAAAATAACGCCATAACATTGCATTATACTCTGTTATTTATAACCATTATAACATTGACTTTTGTTTAGGTGGTAGAATTCAGTATGTCAGGGAACGCAATCAATACATACCCATATGTAGAAAGAAGATAATAAGGAATGATATGAAGTACTAAATTAGCATGACTAAGACTTACTTTTTATTGAAAATACCCTTGACATCCGAATCCGACCGGATATTTCATTATCCGGTTTCGCTGGTGTATTTTTTGATATCCGGTTATACTCTGATATACTGCGATGGGTGGCCTCGTATGTATTCGCTAAAAATTAAGTTGTTGTTCCACACGTGCAATGTAATACAAGGCCTTTGATTTGTAATGTCAATGTGATGCACGTCAATGAATGCGGCTAAAGAACAATACCACTATAAAGTTTTTATCTAACAGATATAATCCCGACTTCCATCAATTTTTGAATCTTGCTTGCAATTTCTGGATTCTTTAAGTGTCTGAAACAAAAACTGGACCTTTAGGTTATTCCCGCTGATTTCATCTATGTTTCCAACTTTTCTAAAACTCACTAATTCACATCCATTAAATTTATTGCAAGAAATATTTTGCAATTAAGTCACATTGGTTCACTGGAAATGCTGAACAGACTCCAACCTCCAGCAAAATTTATTGATAAGTACAACTTCTCAGCCGTCTAACACTAATAACACTTATACTGGACTCACACACATTTATGTATTATGTAATATTTAAACAAGCGTCAAAATTACGTTTTGAGGTACGATTTACAATATGGAGTTTGAAGGCACGGAAATGTCTAATAACACTTGACCACTTACTCTCTAAGCGCCTTAGGATCTTCTTGCATTTGCTCTAAAATCAACTTCATCCCAGGGTCGGTGAGAATATTTTGCACTTCCGGGTCGTGCATTGCACGCTTCTTGATCTCTTCAGGATTTCTATCGGCAACAATCATTGCTTGCGTATATCCTTCGCGAGCTTCCTTCAACAAAAATTTACAATTGTAAAATTTTGCAGACTGAAAATTTACATTTTCAATCAATGAGAGCATTATAATCCAAAGACAACAATACATTCAGTGGCCCTAATTAATCTGGCCGAAGATACAAAAATATAAAAACATGTAAGGTATATTTAAAATATTTTGTTGCCAAATGAATTATTTTTATAACACTGAGTTTTAACATTGTCGAATCTTCAAACAAACAGGATACCACTTGCGTACAAAACCAAGGGCTTACCTAAATTTGGCTTTGCGCCAACCACCCCTTGAGATATTTGTCCAGGGGCTTTTAACTACTACCAGTACAGTAGGTAACACAGGAAGCCCGTTGGATATTTATGTGACATAAAACCCCTTTACAAAATCCAGGATACGCCAAAGTTTTCAAAATAATTTAGCTCATATTCTGCAATGATTATAAGTTTTTGGTTCAGTTTCGCATTCATCTTAACAACCACGCTTCTCCGAAAGGGTGCTGGATCCATACCTCACTAGAAAATAACTAACCTTGTTATTGGGATCAAGTTCTAACGCTTTTTCGTAAGCTGACTGCGCGCGACTAAATTCTTTCATTGCGATCAACGCGGCACCTTTTCTGATGTGACCTTTGACTAGAATACACAAACAAATGCACTGTACTTGCTCCACACTCCACAACCAAGTATAAAGAATTCCAGATGTTCAACCAGGCATAATATAGAGAACAACCAAATCCGGAAAAATGAAGTTTACAACCTTCAAAATATATTTACAGTCCGCCTTCTTCGAAAAAATCCTGAGATCACCAGCGGTTGAGCCATTACACCTACCAAACGTCGGGTCCCGCATTCGGGAAAATTGAGTAAACCCACTTCAAAAACATATTTACAGTCCGCCACCTTCGAAAAAATCCTGAAACCAATAGTAGTTGAGTCATTACACCTACCAAACGTCGGGTCCCGTCTAATACATTCTTCGCAATCACTAAGTGCACTAGGAAACTCCATCAATTTCTGATACGTCCCGGCGCGGTTCGAATACAAAATCGGATCGCTTGGATTGCGTTTAATCGCTTCTGTATAATGCTTGATTGCCGTTGGATAGTCGCCTGCCAGATAGAAGAAAAAACAGATACTAAATGTTCATAAAGGTCATAAAACATTTTTCGTCTGGCACAAATACAGTTAAAGCTCATAAGAAAACTAAAACCATTGCGTTGAGACAAACGATCCCTGAAATGTTTGATTCTATTAGTGTATGTTCCATACTTCTAGTGGTCGCCCGACGTCAGAAACCCCACATGAGAACAGTTTACTGCTAGCGATATAGTTGTGTAAGCATTTCATTACGAAACGCCATATTGCTTAAAACACCGCAGAATATAAACTGTCATTCTAAACGTAATTAATTGGTCGAACTTAATTAATTGGTCGAAACACTTTAGTAGAACCTTACATGTTAGGGATTCGCTGGGTCTCGACGAAATAAAAGAGATTCAACCGTAAGCGCAAAATTTTGCGGGGTGTAATTATTAATTTTTAAATACAGAATTACTGTTTTGTTTTTAGGAAAATGAAATTGACTATGCCTGATTGCTCGTATATAACAATAAACATACTTTACCCGCTTTTCTGTGGCATTATAATGCAAAAATAATGATGCAAAAAGGTGTGTTTGTTGACGTCCAAAAAGTTAAATTTTTAAGGCTAAAACTCAGCCGAAGAATAGGGGAAGTTAAACGAGGGGGAAATGAATTTGGGGGTTTTGGCCGTGTGGGGAACCCATACTCCCTTCCAGTAGCGAACCTCAGCACATTTTTAAATAAAATCCGAATTCTTGATGGATACTATAAAAACAATCGCACTGTACTACCAATATGTGCTTGAACAAAGCAAACTGGTTGAATGCATATCCACTCACCAGCTTTAAACGCTTCATTGCCTTTAGCCTTTTCTTCTTGCGATTTTTCGGGATCGATATAAGCTTGTCGTTCACGTTCTTTGATGGTGTTATTGATCTCTAGCAGTCGCTTACCGACTTCTGGATTTCGATGTTCTGACTGCGATTTTTCGTAGTACCGTTTCGCTTCTTGAAGTTTGTCTTGTTTGGCGTACGCGTTTCCTATGCGAGCAAGGGCCCTTAAACCAAAACCGTAGCTACAAAGCAGCTGATGAAGTCTAGATCAACAAAATAATGAAAATTAATGAACTACTCAAATGTTAATGTACTACAGCGCTCGTACTCTATAGCACACACAGTTAAACATTACGCCCAAATCTACCAATTTTGAAATGTGTGCATATCCTGTTTACCAGTCGGCAACACATGTTGTAGCTTCAATTACAATATAGCACAGTTGCAGCAAATCAAAATGCCATCCAACTTGGACTTTGTTGTTGTGAAAACAAAGACACGGACAAGGAAGCTCCCAAAGTCGAACCCGAACCCGGCCTTTTTAGCGAAAACACACGAAATATAACGACCTGCATGCAACTCTACAACACACAGGACGTCAGGATCACATATTTTGCTCATTTCTCTTTCTAGTTTAAAGACCAAACATTAAATGATTAAGAGCAATGGGCTACGTGAACGAGAATATAAAGAAACCTGCATCGTAGGTACGTAGGTTGTTGCGACACTTCACATGCAACGAAACAGCTTACTTTGCAATAAGTTTATAATCAGCTCGAGTGTCCCTTCCAACTTCGATTGATTTTTCACACACCGATATACATTCGTCCAGATTTCCTTCTTCAAAATAAACTGCTGAAAAAAATGGAATAGAAAAATGTTAAAAACACTTGCAACACCGAACAGCAAAAGGTTTCTAACAACTAAAATAAAAGGAACATATATATAGTAATCCTCGCTAAACAATGACCACAATAAAATATTCGCTAAAAAATAAACACGCTATTTTTGAAATGATCGTAAAACCAATTGAAGATATTAATAGCAAAGTGCTAAACTAATTCTCTCAGTCTCTTTATGTCAAAATTTTAACTGATGGTTGCAACTATTTGAGATGTCACATAGCTAAAACCACCTTTTTCGCCATAAGCAGCTATAAAACGAAGATTAAAAAAGTTTTTCCAAAACACCAAGGAAACATAAGTTTTCGTCCGTTTAAAAACATCTTTATGCCAATTTATAGAGAATCGTAAAGAAAGTTCGAAAAATAAACTCAATAACCCCTATTACTATATGCAACAGAAAACTCAAATGTACATTTTTGCGCAATTTTTGCCAAAACTCGCTAAAAATGAAAGGTAGTCAAAGTTCGGCGTTAAATAATTTACTGCTGTAAATCAGGTAAATCCGCAAAAATGACAAGAATGAAGAAATGTTTCAATAGCAGGGTGCGACCGGATACTAACTTGCCGGATACCGGATATTAAATTTTTTCACCAGAACAGGATAAAACTCCGACACTGGTCCGGTCTAAGAATGTTCCGAAGACGATGATATTAATGTGAGATCGAGCTAAAAATGGAATATCAAACAGGGTCTCGTTTAATGCAGTATCGACAACAAATCAGGGAAGAAACTGATCTGTACTACGACTTTTACGTTGTCGCATACACCAAGCCACGTCGTCCATACATCGAGCAGTTCGTACGCCGTGTCCGACCCGTTCAAGTCATGTTATATTCTATTGAGTTCTCGTTCCTGCACCCAATTACAGGCCAAAAATACAAGCACAAATGCCCTGCGAAAGAAGGCTAATGCTACTAAAGAAACCAAATATCAAAGTTATCAGCGGCGCGCTCACCACCGACAAAACTACCTACTGTGCGATGCACCATTCCGAACGAATCAATAAACTACTGAGAGCTCATATGCATTATGGGTCAGAGTGACAACGACAATAAGGCAAAATGATGGTTATTTTTAAAAAAACACACTTTTGTGAAAGTTTTAAGCGTTCAAAATGTTCAATTTTGTTTGTTCATATTATATCGAAAACTTATTCCTTTTTAAGGAATCGTTCACGAAAAATGAAGACAATTTTTTGTAATGTTCAACCAATTGAGCAAATCAAACATGGTAAAAACAACTAATGCAAATCATCACTTTCTCCTTGTAAATATCGGATATATACTGGCTTCTCCACAACGGGGGAAGGGGCTCCAGAACTTTTCGAAATTTTCCTTTTCCCCCGGCGAAAGTTTTTCCGCCCCCCGGAAAGGCCCCCCGGCGAATTTTCGGCCGCCCCCCAGCAAATTTTTTTGCTGGGCGGCAGGCCAAAAATTTTTAATGTTAAAATGTAAAGACCTGGACTTCTTTTGAGGCGGACATTCGGCAAAATATGATTTTATATTACGCTGAGTACTCATAATTTTTAATAGCGTTACAAATAGCCGTAGTAACTAATACAATTCAATAGTGAACTGAAAAAAGCACAATTGTATAAAGACCGTTTCAGGGCATACAGCATTCGAAAGTACCTTGCAGGAGCAAGTTCAACCCGCCTGAGCCTTATGATAAACTGAAGCTGTGACCAATATATAAAATATATATTAATCACAGTTTCAATTATAGATTATCTATATTTTATATAATTGTGCTTCTTTCAACTTCTGGTTAAGTTGTCAGTATATACGTAATATTAGTTAAATTATTGTTATTAGCGTTTGCGAGAAATTTTTGTCGTGTGGAGCGATGAGTAATCTTACGTTGAGTTGGAAACACGGTCTAGAATGAAAAAAATGGTCCAAAAAGTCGGTTTGCAAAATTTTAGTTCTAGTTTCGCTCATGCCTCAATTTGTGGATTGCTGTTATATCTGTAGTTAATTGTTATGTATTGCAGCACTAAAACTGTTTGTGAAGCCGTCAGCAAAAACAAACCGATGAGTAATCTTCAGTTGAGTTGGAAACACGGTCTGGAATGAAAAAATGTTCCAAAAAGTCGGTGTGCAAAATTTTAAGCCTGCCCCCCCAGGACCCCCCAGATCATCTGGGGCCCCCAGGAAAACTGCCCCCCAGCAAAAACAGCTACCCCCGAGGAAACTCCTGCCCCCCAGGAAACGCCCCCGGCGGAAATTTTCAAGCTGTGGATAAAAGCATAACTATCTGTGAAAACGCTGCCGACAACGGTTACACATCGCTTGTTGCATATCACACCGCTAACCTGCTTTATTTGTTAGGAACGTCATGTTTTTTGGATCGAGTTCAATCGCTTTATCGTAATGCGTGTGCGCTGTTTTAAAGTCTTTTGCTTTATACGCTGCATTTCCGAGATCTTTTTCACGTAACGCCTACAAACTAACCGATATAACTATAAATTGTAGGCAGTAGCATACATGAGAATTTTGATATAACTAAACAAGGGATCGACCGGAACCTACTTGCAGACCGGAACCTACTTGCAAACCGGAACTGGAACTTTTACAAAAATTCCCTTAACACTCCTTTGCCACAGGAATCCATTTTGGTATGAGATACAAAGAAACTCATCAATGAAATTTCATTGAAATCAAATAAAATTGACAAAAACGTAATCATAGCCCAACATAGTAATAATAGAAGTAGCGGTTCGGTTCCGACTTCCGTTCGAGCCCTAAATTAAATGAAATATCACTCTAGGATACTCCCATACATGCTATGGCATTCTCGAAAAATGGTTCTGTAAACACAGAGAGGTGTTCACAACCAAATCTTGTTCAAATATCATATTTTCGCTGAACCTGAAAAAAACCAAATTCTGACTTATGTATTTACTCTGACATTATTACCCAACCCACTATGGCAGGCTCACCTTAATCTGGTTTTCACTCAGCGCCTCGCTTGTATCCATCTTTTCTTGCTTTCTTGGGTCGTTTTTCTTCGCAAATGACCCTGGCGGTGTGGTCCTCCGATCAGAATCTGACTCTGAGCTACTCGGGGGCGACGATGGCGGCCTTCCGTTTCGTGTTGGTGGTCCACGTCCGGTGGCACCAGTTTCAAGATTGAGCCCTAGAGCGACTGAAAGTACGTTCATCATTCGCGGGTCGTCAATGGTTAAATTGTCCGGATTTGTTGCCATTTTCGACAGCTTCGCCATAAATTCTTTGTCAGCTAAATAACTCGACGTCCGCGGATCTTTGGCTAATTTCGCTAACAGCATTGGATCGGCGAATGGATTGCTATCGAATTTCAATTCTCTTGCGCCTCCTGCAATATACCGCTGCTAAAAATTGTAACATGTACGCTGCCATTACAATACATACAACGACTTACAGAGGGTGCGGCTACGGGAAGTCATTCCAACAAACTGTTGTACTGAAAAACAATGATTATTGAGCGAAGCGAAACTCCGAACGAAGCTCGCAGTTTCGCGAAGCGTTTTATGTTTTGTACTCTGGGGTTGAAAGGTGGATGTCCGTCCGAAGCAATCTGATTTCAGCACTAAAGGGTTCTTAGGTGCGAGGAATTTGAATAAATTGTTTACAAACCTCCAAACCCGATAATTAAATAGTTAGCTAATAGCTAATTTGCATACTAGCTTAATTGACCACACAAAATTAAGACTTTTTAAATTATTTCAATAATTGTTAGCTAATATTTTAAAACCCCAATGCGAGGTTAACACCCCAGGATAATTGGCTTTCAAGCCAAAGAAGTTTATCAAAATCGGATCAGCCGTTCCTGATATGCTTTACGGACGGAAAGACGGACATCCACCTTTCGACCCCAGAGTACAAAACATAAAACACTTTGCAAAACTCCGAGCTTGGCTCGGATTTTCGCTTCGCGCAATCATTCACATGTTCGTCAAATATAAGCTTGACCAGGTTTTTTCGTTATACAAATTTAGTTGGCCTTTGTACTTGTTTAATATAGTGAAAAGTTGAAGTTTAAACGGCCATAACTTTTGAACCGTTGGCCCTGCAGCCTTAAAAATGGCACCACTGAACATATTCCGTACCTCCGCCAATCTGCACAACTTCGGAAAATTCGATGACATGACCAGAGATCCCTACAGTAAAGTGTGGCAGTAACTTTAATTCTGATGTAATGTGCGACAAAAATGAGTCCGGGCCCCACTCATGATCCACAACAGCCAACACCTACTTCAGACACTTATGCAATCGAGTCATCTTGTGCCTCCATGTCAGGGAGTGCAAAATATATATTGGGAGCGCCAATCATATATAATAAGGGCTGGGAGAGTGCAAGAGTTCTTATTATATGCTACGCGAATATCCGGCCACACCCTGGTCATATGTATATTGCAGGGTTCAAACTATCATAGGAAGCAGGAACAAAAAATTATTTTTTTATCGTAACTGGCACAGGTACCGGAACTACAAACATTTGATACCACCGAATTATATACTATGACCATAATTCAAAATAAACTGTGGCGGTTGTCAACCGTTTTACGAGTTGTCTGAGTTAAACAAAAACTTACGTCAAATAATGAATGTGAAGGTGAAACACAAGTTGTAAAAAAGCGGAGTTTCACCAAAATATTTGAAACGTAATTTTTTGTTTTTAAAGTTATTTATTTTACACAATTTGCCACAAAAGCGTAAAAATTTAGGTTCCGGCGTCTCAACCCCGGAACAGGAACTGAATTTTTGCAGGAATTCCGGCTGCAATGAGAATTTTGATGAAAACCTCATATATAGTAGTAATTCTTCGCTGGGGAACATGATAACTTTAGCGTTACGGTTAACATGTCTCATTAATGTCAAAACAAAACTCTTATAAAGACGCACGCCGACGTGCAACACATCTAGAATTTACTTTTTTTGTGACGCGCAGCCCCGTGCGGCACAGAAAAGTATCCAACACCCCGTATTGCCGGGCACGGGCGGTCTCGGTCAAGAAAGCGAGACCGAGACCCAACCTACTGAGACCGAGACTTTTGGTCTCGGTCGATTTTAAACGGTTGCCGAAAATACACAAGATTTTTTTAACAAAAGTTTTCAATATTTTTTGTGCTCTGAATCGCCGTGTCATGCAATCAAACTAATAAATAACCGCCAAGCTTCATTTTTGAGCGAAGCGCAACTCCGAGCGAAGTTCGGAGTTTCGCGAAGCGTTTTATGTTTTGTGCTCTGGGGTGGAAAGGTGGATGCCCGTCTTTCCGTCCGTAAAGCATCTCAGGAACGGCTGAACCGATTTTGATAAACTTCTTTGGCTTGAAAGCCAATTATCCTGGGGTGTTAACTTCGCATTGGTTTTAAAATTTTAAGCCGTTTCGCAGCTACAGGCTTTAAGTTTAACTAGCCACAAGATTTAAATTGTTGTGTTTAAATTTTTACATGGCGTTTTATGTTTAGTGCTCGGAGGTCGAAAGGTTGCTGTCTGTCCGTCCGTCCCTCTAAAAAGAATCTCAGGAACGGATGAACCGATTTTGATAAACTTTTTTGTTTGAAAGCCAATTATCCTGGGGTGTTAACATCGCATTGGGGTTTTAAATTTTAAGCCGTTTATTAGCTACAGGCTAATTTGCTTAATTAGCTAAGCCTAAATTAGGACTTTCTACATTATTTCCCTAATTATTACAGTTACAAGCAATCTAATTTCAGCGTTAAAGGGTTTTTGGGTGCGAGGAATCTGAATCGATTGTTTACAAACCTCCAAAACCGATAATTGAATAGACATCTAATAACTAATTTGCATATTACCTTAATCGCTTACGTGTGTTCGAGCTTCGCTCAATAAATGTAGTCCCACAACGACTGGTTTACTTTATTTTTCACTTGGCTACTGTTCCCATACCCTTCAAAACGGCTCAGGTCCAATCCCACTGTCTCACACCTTCACTACAACCCTAAACTCAAAGCTAGTGTTGTTTTTGATCCCGGGCAAACCGAATAGACTAGAGAATTTTTTAACACAACGCAGACGTTATAAATGCGGATGACCTCCATATTTTTACACGATGCCATATCCGGGCCAAAGCTGCGATCAAAGTAAATTTTTTGTGATTGCTTATCTCTTCCGTCTCGGTTTGCAAACCACCGAGACTGACAAAAAGCGAGACCGAGACCAGCCAAATCTCGAGACTTGCAGAGACCGAGACCGCCCATCTCTGCTTATTGCAATAGCGCACCATGTACACGTCGATATGCCAAAATTGGTAAAAGAGAACCCACCTGAGCGAGCCTTACGACCACGTGCATCTGTTAGGGCTTCTTTGAGCGCAGGATTTTTTGGATCGTGTTTCAGACCTTGTTCAAGAACCGTGATCGCTTCTTCGTAACGTTCGAGGAATTCAAGCGCAGCAGCCTTCCGGGAATAACCCTAAATTGTTGTACTAAAGAATACTTAAAATTTACTTAAATCCAGTGGGTTATATAATCACATATAATCTTACGTCTTTATCAGTTTCGTGTTTTTAACTAGTGCAAAGCGGAACTGGACTATTCCAGAATCGCAATCGAAACCGGAACAATTTTATACCACAACTGTAATCGGAATCAGAACTAAAAATTTTGTTACTGTACGGATACTTTGTATTGGCAAATATAATATGATTTAGGGCGTCTGTTGGCTGGCAACAAGTTTCAAAAAACGTGGCATGAACAAATTAATGATGATTTCTGGTGCTGTAAAGCTAAACAACAATTAATAATATTAACTCATCGAAAGTAAATAAATGATACAGAACTTTTATGCTACGTATCAACAACAAATTGGATTAACGTTAAGATTTCAAAATTTCGATTCCGATTGATTGCGCCATCGGAATCGAAATCGGAATTCGTTTTGAATCGGAATTCTAATCGGAATCGAAATTCCGGTTGCACCCAGCTTGGTTGTGTCGAAAATCTACATTCAGGATGCAAATCAAAGTACCATAGTGCAATAAAATGTACGATCCGAAATAATTTGGAACTTATTTACTATGACTTTACATTTATTCAGCTTTTTCCATATAATCTTGCCGTCGACTTACCCATATAAAGACATATTTCGACCAAGCAAACACTAACCTACCTTGCCCCAATCAGGCTTCAATTCGATAGTTTTGTTGGCATCTTCAAGTGCGTCACTGTAATTTTCGGCTTTTGCATACGCTGCTGATCTGTTGCTATAAAGAACGTGATTGGCTGAAAGCGAAACGGAATATCACATTACAATATGTCACGTATTTCTGCCAGATTCCGGTGTTTTGCGTATTTTTCAATTCTTCACACTTGAGTTTATGTATATAAATTTGCATAGTATATAACGATAATAGAGTTAGCATTGTTGTATTTGACAAAAATCATGCTATCACATCAGGTCGAGTTCCGCAAAAATCCAAGCGGAATCAGATTCCAGAAACCCAAGACCATGGTGTATCCGAATACCGAAAATTCCGGTGTTTTTTATTTTTATACTTAGTTATCCGTTACTTATAAAATTATTCGTGTTTAAAAACAAATATATTTCATTCAAGCAACTGTGAATAGTGCGTGATTTCGGCTATGGGTTGAAACCACCAACTCCGCGTTCAGGTCCGTATTCCAATGACGCTTATTTCGCTCTGGTTCAATAATGCAGTCGTTTTCCCTTTTATTCCCCCAACACCGTATTAAAGCTATATTCAGTAAAGCACAAATACCGAGTACAAGTAATATGCTTATGCTGCCGACCTTATATTCTCCGAAGGTGCCGAAAGTTCCTTTGTTTAGGTGCTTTCCGCACGTCAACTACGATAATCCTTAACCCTGTTGTTCCACTAAGTCACAAGCTCACACTGTACAAAACAAATGCAACCTTTAACGTGACAACTCCAATACTCCGTAAATCCCCCAAATAACCATAAAATCCCCAAGTTATCCAGCCGAAACTAGCCCCGCTAGAATCGACTAATCCCAAGTAAATCCCGAATAAATTCCCAAGTATCCACTTAATACATTCCCCAAATAATCGTAAGTTCTCCTGGTACTGCCCGAAAGCTCCGCGCTAATCGACTCCAAGAAATAACTAAGTAACAAGACCGCCAACTGTTAGGTAAAAACACGCCCAAAAATACGCCGCATTTCGTTAGTTGTTGAATACTAGAATGATTACGGATGCTGGCTACCCCAGCCCCCATGTTGGGTTGATTTGCATAATATTGAGTGTCCCGGGCGTATCGGGCCCCTTAGGGACACTCACATCCGCCATTGTTATAAAGCATCAACAACAAAAACATGTAAACCCCCCAACCCCCTAGCTATGTGCTTTCGCACCACAAGCCAACGAAAATATATATTAAGTGGCCACGCAGGGTCCTGAGAACAGTTACCTTGCGGACGCAGCCGCCACGCATCGATTTACAAGTTTCTACGCCGTTTAGCAACGCCTAAGCCTAACTTAAGTTCTAAGAGAGACTAGGCGGAGCCGGGGACTCCCTTAAGCTGTGGATTTAGGTTTGGTTTTAGATTTGTTTTAGTTTTTAGATTGAAATATATATGAGTGTGGCACAGCCACCTACAGCAACTGTGCAATTTGAAATAAAATAATAAAACTGAAATTTATCCAAATTTTACATAAGCTGGTGCTTAAAATTTAACCTAGTGAAAATTTGCAAACCTTAATTGCACCGGTTTAAAATATAACACCTTTAAAAGCTTTATTTTTATAATTAATTAGGTATCATTTTTGTGTCCGTTACTTTAGTATCATTTATATATTTCCTGTCATAAGCTAGAACAAACTATAGAAAACTTCAATTATAATTAAATTACTGATTTTATAAAATTAGTTACGACTTGATACCACGGTGACAACAAAAGTTCGAATTCGGGCAAAATTTGCTGTTCGGATTCGGTTGTGAAAAAGCCGAATCCAAATGCCGACCAACAATATTCGGCGAAATACGTTTTTCACTGTTAAACAATAAAAATTTTGATTAATTTGTTATATACGTAAATCAATATTTTTATTTCAGGTCACAAATTGAACATCTGAACGTGGTCGGGCACAAAATAATTGCGGTTGTGAAAAATGTAGATTTGTTTTCCAGGCCGAAAAGTAATGTTTAAATTTTATGAAGCTGGTATTCTGAAACAGATTATTGATATATCGAAAATTTGCAAAATGCACGGTTCGGATTCGGATTCGGCAAATTGGCAATGGTTTCGGGCTGGTCAAATCGTGCCATCGGTGTCACACTGCTTGTTACTTGACGTCATTCTATTGTACTTGCTGAAAATGATTTCAGCACGATGTACCACAACATTACCCCTTATATAATATGATGCTAAGTCCTGTCAAACTATGCGACAACATGCGGAAACCAAATGTTAAAGAAGTAAAGGACCTCACCGGGATCAAGCGCAATAGCTTGCGTATAATAATCGATAGCTTCTTTAAAATTCCCTGCCGTCAGTGCCGTGTTGCCTTTGTCTTTTAACGTGTTTGCCTGAACAAATAATTTATGCATACGTAGTAGTATTCAAACGGATATACCGCTCCAACAAACATACACATCCGACTCCGGTATTCTACTTTGCCGACAGGGATCAACCCAGGCTTCCACTGGAACTGCTGTTTCGGCCGGGATTCCGGCAAAAATAGACTAGTGTTCCTCTTCCGGCACTGCAGAACGCGGGAACCAGAATTTTTACGGCGTTGTGCAGGGGTGTGTGCTGTATAATTTTATTAATTTCTTTACGTCCAGACGCCCATGCCTAATCTGAAGCGTAAATCTAAACCTAAGCCATCCGTGTCACAATGTAGTAAAATAATCGCTTTGGGCGAACTTGAAACTTCTAGCAAAACAGTCATAGTGTTGAGGGAAGTAAACAAGTACCCCATTTTAGTGGTTCACATATATTACATTTAGTCCAAAATCTATACGAGCAAAACATGTCCTCTAAACACCATTACGTTTTGGCACGGTAATACGTTCAAAAGCTTAGTCATATGCGGCAACCCGACCACAGATGACTGGTATGTTCAGTAAATACGTAGTACGTACGAACACATTACAACGTAAACGTACTTCTGTCATGACGTTCGATCAAAGAAAGCGTTATGCAATATATACCTTAATAAATATATACTTTTTACGAATAAGTACCAGTTCTGCTACGATGAAGCAGTGACCTTAAGCTATCACAATTGCTAATACATATGCAAAACAAATCTAAAGTTGGTCCTTGTGACATGGGATGCGTGGAGGCAACATAAACCTCATGCTGATGTTGCACATCGGTAAAACGCTGATGAGTATGCAGTGCCTTCACATGCAAAAGCGTCAAAAAGACCGAAGATGCAAAATGCATGGTGCATGTATAATACTGAGGTTCTTATAAGGCATAAGAACAGAAAAACTCAGCAGTTGAATGTGTGTGAGGAGGTGTATCTGTCGGCTATGGGTCTTGGGGTCGAAAAATAGAAACCTCGTAGGAACGCCTCTCATATTCAGCAGCAAGCACTTAGAACTAAAAAACCATCGTACCCTAGCCTGCCCGACTCATGCGAGTCCTCCATTTTCGACTAAGGCAACTAAGTCGATAGGTAAATTCTAACAACCACGTCAAAGGAAATGTTCATGTGACACTTGAAATAAAATGAGGACTAGGCCTGCGCTGCCTTGCGTACAACCATGTTTAGTAAGCGAAATGAACGGAACGCCTGTCGACGATAGAAGCAGTTGGACAGATTGGCTATGTGGCTCTGTGGTAACAGCGTCTACCTGACACGCAGAAGGTCGCTACTTTGAAATCACCCGTCGAAAACAAATTATTGAATAATGAAAATCTAAATTATAGCAGGTTAAGTAAATACCTATCTTGCTAAAAAAGAAACTTAAAATCAATTTTTCGGTGGCACATATTTTTAAGTTTTCGGTTCCGGTAATTTTTCAAAATTCGATTTCCGGAATTGTAATTACGGTTACCACGGTGCTACCGGAATTCCGATTACAATTAGAATTCCGAATCAAAACGAGTTCCGATTCCGATTGAACAATCGATCGGAATTTCGAATTTTTAACTTTTATCTTACTTGTGACACGTTGCATAAAACTTCTGCATTATTTATCTATTAGATTGCTTTCGATGAGTTAACTTATCACTTGTTTATGCAACCTTTTCGAAAATTGTTGCCATCCAACAGACATCCTAAATCAAGATGTGTCGATACAAATTATCCGTACAGTCACAAAATTTATAGTTCCGATTCCCATTACAATTACAGATAAATTTGCTGTCCCGATCTCGGTATAACCTTGTTCCGCTTTGCACCATGCCGGTTGCACCCTGCTCTAAATCAGCCCTTGAATGCTATTAGAGTTTATAGCGCGAACACACGTACACAGTCAGAGCCTGAAATTTCTAGAAGCTACTAATTTAACGCCGGTATAGCCAAAGCATTAATACATTTATCATGATTAAACTATAGAAGGCCCAAATTCAATGTAAGTGTGAATCCATTTTTCCTGAATCAACACATTCACAATAGCATCAATTTGCCAATCGATTCAACACAATGTCGGAGGTTGACTTAAAGTCAACATTTTTCTACAAGCAGCGTTGCACCGGAATTAATACAATTTATCGGAATCGAAACCGAAATTTTATAAACTCCCGGGTCCAAAAAGTGAAAAATGTATGCCGCCGGAAGTAAGTTATTTTAGTATTTTTTTGGTAACCGCCCTCGTGTGGTGACTCTGTTTTCTCTTGCGGCAATCTTAAAAGAAATCTGGTTTATACCGTGTACCAGATACTCATGATTGTTGTGCATGTTATTCGAACTGGAGTAAAAATAAAAAAAATCAACCGATTTTATCAATTGCGGTTCGATAAACATATGCTTTTATGCGAGCTCGGATTTTACATCTGCTTGCGGTATCGGTGAATTTATCCTGGACGGACGCTCACATACACTGATTTTTCTACGATTGTTAAGCACATGTGTATAGAAGATATTCTTTATTTGTTCAATGTTTGTATATGCATATTCCACGCGATCAAAAACTTGTTGGAACTTTGAATTAACAAGAGAACCGTCAATTGAACGCGATAAAATCACCTATATGACAATTTTAAAGCTGTTTTGCTTCTGATGTGCCTGTTCCCGGGCATTCGTTCAGCCAGTCAGTAACTCCGCTCCGGTAACTTTAAGCCTAACAGCAACAGCACCTTGCTACCCACTACGCTGAGAATACGATCTCAGCTTAACCGTTGAAGCAGTACTCGAAGATTTGTTCACTACGACAGACCACATCAAAGGCGAGTTTTGACGCCTGGAAGGGATAATTTTTCGAAAACTAGCATACCAGAAACTAGACTGTATCAGTTATATATGTCAAAGCCCTTTCAGGCGATGGCTCTTGTTTTCGCTCGCGGCAATTATTAAAAAGACACGTTATAAACGCTCAAATTCATTTAAAAAATTTTTGCGAATTCAAAATAAATTTAGTATTATTTTACATGTGGGTCATCCACGTTATAATGCGCGCGCTAATGTAAAAATTTGTCCAACCACCCGGTAAGGTTCTGTGTGAAAATCGAAGCTGCAACTAGCGTGAAGGTAGGTATAATTTTGTACGGTACGTAGACACTATTAATTGTCCCGACACTGTCCGAAGGGAGTCGGGACAAAAGGTAAAAAACTAAGTGAAATAAAATAAGATATATATGTATATGTGTTGTTGTCATGTATGTTTGCGATGCTATATCAACGCAGTGCAATATGTCTTTTTGCGTCCTCGTTAGGGACTACCGGATTTTATAGTGGTCTCGTAATAGAGTGTGTTTTTAAACGAAGTCGAGCCTTACGTCAGCTCTAGACATTTTTTGCAGTAGCGCGTGCAGCATAACGTGGATGTTCCATGATACGCTGTTGGGCATCATAATCTAGTAGTGCGTGTTTGAAACAAAATTGTGGAATGACAATTTTTTATTTTTGTTTCTGCTTCAAAAGTCAAACCCTTCATCAAATGCACTTGGGTGATAAGAAGCGAAATGAAATCAAAAGTTGGCGTATGTATGTGCTTTATACACGTTTAAGCAACCAATTAATAAAATCTATATGGTAATTTCTGCGCAATCACACCTTGTTTGCACTTACTCGCTGCTTCGATTAGTAAAATCCTCGACAATGGTCGCACTATTTCAGGTGGCCAACGCAAGTATTTATTAGTCAGTAGCAATCTTCTAAATTGAATACCCAGCACTACGGAAGCAGCTGCATATTAATAAAAACTGTTTTAGACTGTATTCGCTCATAGCAATCAGCTTGTGGGTCAGGGTATTTCCATGAAGAGTAACAATTTAAACAAGTGCTTATAAGCAACGAAAATTGAGTTTCCGAAAACAAAACGCAAACTCAAGTTTCGGATATCCGAACAGAAAATTAAATTTCGGAACGAGATATCCGCATATCCGAGTTCGCGGCATTCACTCGATTTGTTGAAAGTCAATACATGCGGTTAAAAACATTATAGTTCGATAGTGTAATAGCGCAAGATTACCAAGCTAGTCGGCTGAGTCCTATTCCGAATACAAAATTGATTTAGAGGCATGCTGAGTTTTGGTCTAGGCTCCATACCCAACATTTGGGGGGTCATCCCTAAAAGAGCCCCCACCCTAACCGGCTGAAACAAAAACCGTTAAGTTTTATAATGCGCGTGGCTTCTCGCTCGCGAGTTTGGGGCCCCCACCCTGGAATTTGGGTCCACCCACTTTGGAATTTGGGGCCCCCGCTTTGGAATTTGGGGGAGCCCCTACCCCTGCCGGCACTGGCTACTGTGCTACCCTCATCCACCGGGAAAATGTTTAGGATGAAATGAGTATTTCCTTTGAATTAAATTTTTGCTAGTGAGTAGCGTGTTATAATAGACATGCGTTAGTTATACGTAAGTAATACGTCACAATACTATTAAAAATGTACCACCTAAACAATCTGTTGGATAACTAGCAAGTAATAATTGCAGAGCGCCGAATATCTGCCTATCATGGCTTCGGGAAATTACGTGAAAGCTTTCAGTATTCCAGAGATAACTACTCTTGAGTGCTACAATCCGCTTGAGGTGGGTTTAGAAACGTGTTCTTGTAACAGAAACTGGAATTCAGTTTTACCGTAAAAGCAAGGGAAAACGTAACAGGAATTGCGAATCTATTGCGCCACCGAATTACTGCTCACAGGTTATAGTTAAAATAAATGTTCATCGACAGTTTTGCTTTTTTCAGAAGCCAGTTTTCCAAGTTCTATAGAAACGTGTCGAATACTTTAAAACATGTGGAATCTGTAGACGAAACAATTTTGAAAAGAACTTGAGTTTCCGCAAAGTTTTTGAGACGTAAATTTTTTGGTTTAGGCTTATTTTTCATAATTTGGCGCAAAAGGTCAAAAAAATCTGGTTCATGCATCTTCCCCCACCTGAACAGAAACAACATTTTCACGTTTATTTTTTGGTTACGGGTATATACGTTATGTTGCGACCTTTGTTTGGAAAATTTCGGATAAATTGTTTTGGCATTCTGGGGTTTCACTGCTGGTGCGGGCCGCCCGTTCAGCCCCACTCAACTCAAGATTTCTCGCCCTGGTTGATTTTACTTTCGGTACATTTTTGCGAAAAAACATCAATATGAATTAAATATGTCCTCTACTCTCGATCATAATCTGTGTTTATTATTTATGCGGTTGTTTTTAACTGTGCTTATTTGTAGGCGTAACTAAACACTGGTTAGTGCAACTAACTCAAGCTTGCGTTTTCATGAACTTTCACCAATAACGGGTTTTGTATATGTAAGTTAGGGACAGTATTTCAGCATGCTGAATTAATCTATGATTTTTTAGAACAAATTGAAAGCGAACGTTAAATGGTTAATCAGTAAAGTGGTCGCAGGTGCTACCAATAATGGCGATTCTGAGCAATCTTTTATTATTCCAGAAATGCGCGAACCATTTTATAGAAACAATCAGGTATGCGTGTGCATGTGAATGAAAAGTTCTGAAACGTTAGTCGTAATGTAAAACTAGTTGTTATTTTTAAGACTTCTGATGTATACAAAACGAAATCAGATGAAGTTTTCGTGCCGTGCGTATTGTTTAAATCATATATTACACAGACGTTCGCATTCACACTGGAATTTCTCAACTCAATGTAAAACCCACCTCCGTCTTATTAATTTGGCAGTATCAACTAACGAATGTTGAAACACGAGATGGTAGTGTAATGGGTCTTTCAAGTCTGTACACTTTACATATATGCCATCTTTTCTTTTTTATCTATATATCTAGTGCCATAAATTGAAAACGGTATATTTCTATGCCGGAATCAAAATTCCGGTTGCACCCTGGACCCTGGTTCCTGTATGCGTAGGTGGGATGTGTTCATGTATAGATTCTATATTTTAAATTCAAAGCGACTTACGTATATGTGTACGGAAACAAACGTACTTTTGCAGAGCGATTTGATGCTGAAGCCAGTGGTGCTTCAAAGGTTAACAAACGGCGAATGGTACGCGGCTGCAGCTGTTATGCTGTTTAACGATCAAGAACTTCGCAGTGCACCCATTGGAGTGATTATTCAATTAGTGAAACGATGTGGTGTGGACGTAGATCAGTTGGCAGCATCTGCTGCTGATAGTGACGGTGGGCCAATCGTTACAGTGACAGAAACGACCCTCGCTCAGGATTCGCCTCCTAGACTGGTTAGGTTTTAGTGCTTCTAGAGGAAAACTAAAAGAAATTGTAAGCGTTTATTCATTCATGTGTGTGGAAAATCATTCGCTTTGTATTTAATAGAGTCAACAAGTGTGGGCGAACCGTGTCTAGAAACATTGAAAGATGCTGTAAATTAAAACGAAGCACTTTTGTGATCAGCTGTATCAGAATCTTGTTCTAGGAAGTTTTGCCCACCGGTTTTTGTGAAAGGATATCATCGTGTGGTGTACGGTCTATAGGTGCTGAACCTTTTTAAGTGCGAGAAATTAAATGAAATATTTATTAATTTCCAAATGGCAAATAGACAGGGAATTCCTGGTCCGGCAGGAAATTTTTGCAAAAATTCAATTCGTGTTCCGACGTGAAAGACGCAGGGACCGGATTTTTTACGGTTTGTGGCGAATTATAAAGAATAAGCGGAATAAGCGTAAAAATAAAACTTTACGTCTCAAAAATGTTCTGAAACTAAAGTTCTTTTCGTAACTTGTGTTTCGTTTACAAATTCAGCATATTTTTAGTATTCGGCTCATATTTTCGTAGAACTTGGAAAATTGGCTAGTGAAAACACACAACAGCCGATGAACAGCATTTTATTTTGAACTATTGTCAGTTAGCAGAAATTCAATTGTGCAATAGATTCGCAATTCTTGATTCAGTTCCTGTTCCGGTGAAAAAATTAATTCCTGTTCCTGCTTCCTGTAAAGTTTCTGTTTTAACCCTGTTACATAGTTAAGCCTAAATTAAGTGTTTTTATTATATATTTCATTACTTCATTAGGGAAAGGCGATTTGATTTCAGCAGTAAAGGGTTGGGTTTTGGGCGATAGCAATCTGAAAATAATGAAAATAAAGTACTTTTAAACCGCTAAAATTGGCATATTAGCTGTGGCAGTTGAGTTTAAAATGTTTAAAATTATTATTTTTATGAGCGTTGGTGCGCAGTTAGCTTTAATGTTTTCGGGCTTTAACTGTTCTCATTATTGCATTTGAACATATTGTCAGTAAGGGGGTTCGAGCTTCGCTCAATACGTATAATCTCAATGCGACTGGTCTATCATGTTTCAGGATGCTCATATGACTATGATTGATGCACTTATGTACGCTTCCTTCAAACGCACCGTCACTTCTGAACGTGTCATACATGCTGTCAAGTTAGTTTAATTAGTTTGGTGTACTTACTAAAGGTCGTGGGTGTTTTTTGCAGTATTTAAAAGACCGTCTGCCAAGCATAATTTTTACTGGCATCTGTTCCCACTTTAACGGACTTTGAAAGACATAACGATAAGATGACAATGTTTTACAATTTTTAAATTATACTGCCTTACTAATTTCGTTTTTAGGTCATGTGTATGATGTATGCAGAGTCTTTTTTTGTGTGAAAATCAATGCTAAAGCACACCCAATTAAATTTTTCACACCACTTTAAATTTTAGTGCTCAGCTGTGTCCTAAACTTTTAGAGTTGTATTTACCGTAAACATTCTCGTTACGCGTTCTAAAAATTTGCACACACTTTAGAAATGCCGTATATATTTATCATCCAGTATGTTAGAGATGTACCGGGGCCAGGATTTTACCTAGAACCGGGGCCAGCAAAAAATAATAAACTTCAAATTTTATGTACCTTTTGCGTAGAATGTACCTCTGACTACGTACCGTTTTTTTCTTGTCGCGTCTCGCTGCATTTTGTTGATACTCCCAAGTTACGAAGTCACTGTTAATGCATTTGTTATTTGCCATATCGCGCCACGTGACATTTTGCCTATGGTTACGTAATTAGTAAATTTGCTGTGCTTCGTTCGGTTTTTAGCTAAATTGTGCCACGGGACATTGTTTTTCTGGTGCCCTCCATGGTACCGTATGAGCCCCGGCCCTTCACCCTCTGCCCCAGTGGGCAGTACAAAATCCAGAATAGAACTTTTTGTTGTAATTCTTATTTGACTACATAGCAGTGAGTTTAACAGTGTATGTAGGTATGTGGCGGCCCACTTACCAGCTGGTCACATGGTTGTTGTGGACAGTTGCTGTGGGCACGGCAAATAACGCAGCGCTTTCACGCTCGATATTTTAATTATACAATGGCTGCACAGCGGAATAATTAGTGCTTGACTGCTGGTGGAGATCAATTTACAAACTGGGTGAAGCAAACGTTCAGGATACGACTAAACTGTCTTTTAGTAACAATTTCGCGTTCGGTAGTTTACACGTGCAACACGAAGTTAATGGTCCGTAAATTTCAAGCCTCGAATATGGAGTTAAAGGTCATGTACGCTGATATAATCTTGTGCACACCGCACACCTCAGATTTTCACGCATTTTTCGCACACCCCAGAGTTTGAAAAACAAAGCTGCCTTTTTTGTTTCAGAGAACGTGCTTCCTATGATCCAAAACAGGTGTATATTGAAGCAAATGAAGACGCTTTAGTATTTTGGATAAATGCTGTTTGCGCACATGTCCGATGCAAGTGTGAACAGGTAAGCTGTTTGCTGCAAACTGTCCGCTGCCAGTGTGAACAGGTAAGTTTTTTCTATTTCATCAACGTCTCAATATTACCAAATTCCTTCCATTAACAGTTTTGAGTTTAGTCTTCTTATCGAAAGACTGCTTGAGTTTTGTGGATGATCTTTATATTTTAAGGTAGTCCGTTGTTTCGCTTTAAAGCGTCGGCTTTTGACGAAACCAGCAATCTACCAACAAGTATTTAATGGATGGGTTACAAGTTGATGCCAGAACCTATATTCTTACATGCAACATAGCTTTACATATTTCAGTTTTTGAAGAATAAAGTTTTCAGACCCCGGAACTGTGAATTGGTCCGCTGCAAAGTTTTTATTAAAATTACGAGTATTAGCCAACTGCTTTGCAAAATTTGGCTGCTTCACAATGCTTAGTTTTTACCCTTTCTAAAGTTTTACAACGCCAATATTGGTATGAAATTTTACGTTCGATTAAAAATGGGAGAAAAAGCTGAACTGTGTTTCAGTGATTATGATCCGCAAAATCTTAGGTTATTATTGGCATGAATGGGCGGTCTTCGAACAAAAAAGGAAGATCGAGACCAAACCTACCGAAACCGAGGCTTTTAGTCTCGGTCAATTTTAACCGTCGACTAAAATGAAAAGATTTTCTAAGAAAAGTTTTAAATATTTTTATCTGCACAGAATTGTCGTTTATAATATAATTCATCTAATTGAATTAATAAATCGCCGCCAAAATTTATTTTATCTCCAACTCCAATTATAATACACTTGCACATATATTCTAAAAATGAACTTAAGCGGATTATATGCGACCGTCAGTGCCATATTAATGACGCTTTCACGATTCGCGCTTTTATCACTGTATAAATTCCTATTTTGTTTGCTATCAGTTTACGTTCTTGTAAGCTAGCCGGATAAAATGATTTTCGTCTTTTATTATAATATAGTTCTAGCAGCTACGAACGAGTTTTACTGTATGTTTCGAAGGTCGATTATTAACCGAACCTAAAATTTCGAGCAAAGGCATCGTTGTACAAGTTTATGAAGGTGGAATGCAAAATGAGTATAGTGAAGGGGCTATATTTTACATAGTGGCTGGCCAATACAGTTCTTTTTTGTTCAAAACCGTGCATCGTACAAATTTTCACTACCCTGGATGCAACAGGAATCGTAAAATACTGGAATCGGAAGGTTAAACGAAATACCGGAGACGGAACCGTAACACAAAAAATACTTGTCACCGAAAAGTTCTTTTTAAAGCTATTTTATCGCTCTTAATGGAAAAATAGTTTATTATTAGCGACACGAACTACACTTTCACCTCATTTTTGTATTTAGTGGATCCCACTTTCAGCAGAAGTTAAATTCACCTTCAATGTATTTTGTTCCGGATAGTCCGAAAATTCGCCTAGAGCTTGTAGTAATTAACTCAACCTGAAATTCATACAAAAGCGAGTGGGATAAAGTAAATGCTGTTAGCTCAGCCATTAAAAAAGGGATTGCATACAGTGCAAAAATTCTGCAATAAATGCAGTAACTGGGAAATCTTTAAATTATAGAGTATGACACAAATTGAAAATTTTGCAATACACACTTTGACAATTGTACAAAAATAAATTAGGATAGTATGCCAATTTTTCTCAAATTTTCGAATGAGAAAAATTTTCAATACTGAAAATGCCGGAAAACTTCGGTTAAAAATATCGGAATTCCGGTTGCACCCAGGTAGCAACTGTTTAGCGGTGTTCACTCGGGCGCTATTTTACGCGACAAAAGGAACCAAACATGAAGTGTAACTGAAATATATGGTTAGGATGCTGTTATATACTTGTCGCGCGGCTCCGTCCGGTCTGTCACCGTGCGATATCGTACGCAAGTAATTTGCGTATCCTACCACGCAGTACGGACGACGACGAATTGCGCTGTATGACATTAATTAATATTTTGAAAAAATATTGCGGCATCTAAAAGATTGCATATATATATTTTGTTACAGGAAGGCATCGAAGCTGTGATTCCGGAATTGGATGATCTGTACGAAGATTGGTTTGATTTTTGTTGTGTTGCAACTCTCATCTCATTCTATAAGCCTGATGCTATTTGCTTTGATGGTACAACCTTTTAACTTGTGTTTTTATCGTTTTGCGTTGTTCGGTTCCTTCGCCGATTGAATATAAAATTTAGCAATTTATGTTGTTGCTTTTTATATCGATTTCAGATTTGTTTTTTGGTAAAGTAAATTTATCGAAAGGGGGTGAATGTTAAGTTGTCAATTGTTTATCTTTGATATCTTAGCCGTCAATTTTATTGACAGTAATTTCGGAAATATATACTTGGAAACCGTTGTTTTAGACATTCAACTGCTGGACGACATGTCTGTTCCTAATTGTCTGGCGAACATCACATTAGTTCAGGACTATTGTACGTCTAGACAGTCCAACAGCGGCGGCGGCTGTTCATCAATGTTTCATTTTGAGTACGAAGATATTTTGTATACACACGAGTCGTTCCGACCAAATATCATTGCATTCCTCACAGATCTGTTTTTGGATTTGGAAAGCGAAGGTGAGACTGCCCTGTCCAGCCATTGTCTGGTGTATTTGTTAAGCTAAGGCCTTGTTAACAGTTTTATTGATGCACGCTGATTTTTGTAAATGCAGGCACCAGTTATACTGGGGTTTTCCTTAAAGGGGCACAAAAAGACGGGAGTAAAATGGGTAAGCTTAGAGGAATGAATGGAGATTTGAATGAGAGCTCCACAAATGAACACCTGTCGCGAAGCGAGACATTTAGAAATTATGCAAATCATTGTTGAACTTTAGCCACAGATGCAAATTTCTTTTGGATAATATATTGTAAAGAAGCTGCATAAAGAAGATTTTTGTTTCTGTATCTTCAATTAACTAAAATTCTGATATTCGGTGTGTGTTTGCTTGAGTTATGTTACCTGTGTTATAGTACCGTAACTTTTATCGTTTTCTGTGTTTGCACGTGGTTTAAGCTTTAACTAGCCACAAGATTTAAATTGTTGTGTTTAAATTTTACATGGCGTTTTATGTTTAGTGCTCGGAGGTCGAAAGGTGTCTGTCCTTCCGAAAAGAATCTCAGTAACGGCTGAACCGATTTCGATAAACTTCTTTTGTTTGAAAGCCAATTATCCTGTGGTGTTAAACTCGCATTGGGGTTATAAAATTTTCAGCCGTTTATTAGTTGTAGGCTAATTTGCATAATTAGTGAAGCCTAAATTGAGACATTTCAGCACTAAAGAGTTTAGGTTTACGAGAAATCTGAAGAAATTGTTTATAAACTTCCAAAACCGATAATTGAATATATAGTTAGCTTATAGCAGCTAACTTGCATATTAGCTTAACCGATAAGCCTAAGTTAGCACTTTTTGAATTATTCCACTGATTATTAGGGTTGCTGAAGGGTTCCTGGGTTCGAGCAATCTGAATACATTTTTTATAAACCTACAAACCCAATAATTTAATACATAGCTAATAGCTAATTTGCATATTAGCTTAATTAGGAAAGCCTAAGTTAGCATTTTGAAATAAATTATTTCCTATCATTAAAGTTGCTATGATTCAAATTCACTACTAAATGGTTTTTGGGCGCGAGTAATCGGAATAACTTATTTATAAACCTTAGTTAGCAAGCTAATTTGCATATTAGCTTAACTGATAAGCATAAATTTGGACATTTTAAATTATTTCACTGATTATTAGGGTTACGAAAGGGTTTCTGTGTGCGACCAATCTGAATAAATTGTTTATAAACCTTGCATAATCGATAATTGAATACTTAGCTAATAGCTAATTTGCATATTAGTTTAATTAGTTAAGCCTAAATTAGGTCTTTTTAAATTGTCTCTTATTATTAGGGGTACATGTAACCAGTGTTAGTACGAAAAGGTTTTGGGTTCGAGAAATCTAAATAAGTTGTTTTAAAACTTCCAAAACCGATCAATGAATAGTTAGCTAATAACTAAGTTGCATATTTGAATTATTGGAAAGTAATGGGGCAAACTATGTATACGTTTACGCTTTACATAAGATTTAATTTCTCAAGTAGTAAGTAAATTTGGCATTATTTCTTGCTTGGTTTTAGGTTTTAAACAACTGCAACAAGAGCCACAGGCGTCCGACCAACCACTGGCCGCTGGTGATCGCCATAAGCCGAGTTCAGGAGGCAGTGCCCCGACACCAGGTGTAACAGCGTCGCGTAGCTTTCATCATGCCACAAAACCAGTTCAGGGTATTCCTAATTTGCGCGGCGCTGCTGGTGGAGGTACCGGAGCACCGCGCAATCAAACCAGCGCGAACGCTGCTGCTGCGTACCGTCGCGCACATGCACAACCTAGTGCTAGCACTGTATTTAGTAAGTAGTAGGGAAGCAGAGATGGGCGGCATGGGTTAAAACCGAGACCAAGACCTGACTATTGAGGCCGGTGAAGAAAAGTCTCGGACTCGGTCAATTTTTGGTCATCACCGATAACAATTAAAATTTTCAAAATAAACTATTTCTAATGCTTTTTTCATAGTTTATTTCTGTTTTTTAGAGTTTTTCTGTATTTTTCATATCTTTATTGTGCTTTTCAGAATATCTGCTGGTAATTATTGCGTAACTGAAATTTCATAATTTTGCCGAAAAATTTTATTCATCAGCCATCACTTCAACAATACAATCATACATTTGCTGAATCCTCGACTTCTGGTCCCGGTTCCAAACCACCGAGACTCAAAAAAACTATTCCGAGATTGGTACCGAGACCTGCCAAATACGGAGACTTGCCAAGACCGAGACCGAAACTCGCATCCCTGTAGGGCAAGAACGTTTTAGGGATATTGTTTCTGGGTAAAGGCTATACAAGGTTAAGGATATAGGGGAAATATATTTTTCCCTGAAATTTCACAGAGACAAAGAAATTACTTAAAGTATTTAACAGGATTTAGACTAACCTTGTTTCTTGACGATTAAAAACTTTCTTTTAAGAGGATTATACTTTCCCCAAAATTAGGGATGTGCCGATTAATCGGCATCGGTAATAATGGGCACTTTTTGTGAGTATCGGCATCGGCACTGCAAAAAAATTGTCGATTCTTTGCCGATACTTTTTGCACATACCAGTGAGTTGGAATGCTGTCAATTTCATTGCTGGGCGCACAATAGTGTGTCTGCTCAGGAAAATTGTTATATCTCTTGCGTTTGTGCTTAAAAAAATAATTGACATTAACCGTTCTTATAAAATTGTAATCGTTTATGATGGTTAGGGTTTAAGCCTTCATGTAATAACGTAATGTAATATTCTATCTGCTTATTATATTAAGCATGGTGTACTAAAGTTGGAAATGGCATCGGTTCGGCATCGGTAAAATTTTAAAATCGGTATCGGCATCGGCAAAAATTTTGGTTTCGGCACATCCCTACCCAAAATGAAATCCGGGCTACGTACGTCCCTGTTTCTTTGGTTGGGTGCGAGTGTTTTAGAACTGCAGACGAATCAAAATATGTTAAATAATACTCGTGTTATTGTTATAGTAGTGCTGGCGATAGATACGGCGTAACGCTTCCTGTATGCATATTGGAATATGTGGCCTGTAACTTTCCAAAATAATACAACACCGATAATTCCAAGGAAACTCAGTTTGTTTAGAACCACGACTTTTAAGCTTTTGAACCTAGGAGCGCAAAAGCCATGCATAGGAGCGCAGAAGCCATGCATTTCGCTTGAAACCAACCTTCTTGGAATTGGTTTTCTGTCGTATATTGATTACAATGAAAGTATTTCAGGCGGTGCAACTTCGCTTTTAAACTCGGTTGATTCGCTTGCTACTCAAAGGTAAGTTTGACTGAACTGATCAAGATCAACTGCTAAATGAAATGTCTAGTGCACGTATGCAGAGATTGTGATAGCTAGTGATCTTGTTAAAACCTTTAAGCCGTATTCACACGTGCAAGTTTTTGCTGCGAGAACTTGCAGCTGCAAATTGCACGCAGAATTTGCATTTTTTCATCAACCAACGAGAAAAAAGCTGCAGTAAATTCAGTGAACTTGCATGGTGGTTCACAGATGTTAACTAAATTCCTAGCTATAATTTTTAATGAATTATTTACAGCTGCAAGTTTTTCGAACGCGATTTTGTACAAAACTTGGAAGTGCAAGTTGCAGCTGCAAGTTCTTGCAGCAAAAACTTGCACGTGTGAATAGGGCTTTATTGTGGTCCTTTAGCAATTAGCATGTTCACAAAAACTCGTTAAATACTGAATTAACAAGAAAACAAATAATTTTTTGCAGTAATTTGGCTTTTAACTGCATTTTGTGGTAACCCAGATTTAAACTGCAAACTATACTGTAATATTAGTTGAAGGTTATAAAGTATGGTTATACCTTTGAATTCGTTTTATTCTATATGTTTTTATGGTTTATCAATCAGCCAAAGCTTTTGGCTTGTCAATCAGTAAATGTAAATATAGAATGTTTTGTGTTTGGACAGGAGCGTAGACTCTCTCAAGTATCCGTATCATCGGACGCACAGCATGAATCAAGCAATGTTGCTTAATCTAAACGCGACTGGTCCAGTTCGCAAAAGTGAAACCACCAGTTTTAGTCACATAAATGCTGGCGGAGGTGGGGTCGGTAGCAACCGGATTGAAGCAAACGGGGTTGCAGGCATGATACCACGTGATAATGTTTTCAACCATCGCCAGAATAACGTGATTGGTGGGGGAGGGTCTGCATCACTTAGTGCAGCGTTTTATGCTAATAAACAGCAACAACTACAGCAACAATTTCAAGGAGCGGCCACGACTGACGTTGAGCCTAATATTGGCATGAATCGGTTCAATTCTACCAGTGCGTTACATCCTGGTTATCTACAGCAACAG